>OZ030010.1:52123509-52404236 GCA_964023405.1 Apodemus agrarius
CAAAGGATCTGAAAACATCCAGTGAAAAAAAGGTAGCCTTTTCAACAAATGGTGCTGGCTCAACTAGAGATCAACATGCAGAAGAATGAGAATGGATCCACTCTTATCTCCTTGTACTAAGCTCAACTCCAAGTGGATCAAGGACCTCCACATAAAACCAGACACACAGAAACTAATAGAAAAGAAACTGGGGAAGACCCTTGAGGACATTGGCTCAGGGGGAAAGTTACTGAACAGAACACCAATAGCTTATGCTCTAAGTTCAAGAATTGACAAGTGGGACCTCATAAAATTACAAAGTTTCTGTAAGGCAAAAGACACTGTCAATAGGACAAATCGGCAACCAACAAATTGGGAAAATATCTTCAACAACCCTACATCTGACAGAGGGTTAATATCCAATGTATACGAAGAACTCAAGAAGTTAGACCCCAGAAAACAAATAACCCTATCAAATATGAGGTGCAGAGCTAAACAAAGACTTTTCACCTGAAGAACTTCTGATGGCTGGAAAGCACCTTAAGAAATGTTCAACATCATTAGTCATTAGGGAAATGCAAATCAAAACAACCCTGAGATTTCAACTCACACCAGTCAGAATGGCTACGATTAAAAACTTAGGAAACAGCAGGTGTTGGTGAGGATGTAGAGAAAGAGGAACACTCCTCCACTGCTGGTGGGATTGTAAGCTGGTACCACCACCTGGAAAACGGTTTGGCGGTTCCTCTGATAACTGGACACAATACTTCCGGAGGACCCTGCCATACCACTCCTGGGTATATACCCAGAAGATTTCCCAGCATGTAATAAGGATACATGCTCCACCACGTTCATAGCAGCCTTATTTATGATAGCCAGAAGCTGGAAAGAACCCAGATGTCCCTCAACGGAGAAATGGATAAAAAAAAATGTGGTATATATACACAATGGAGTACTATTCAGCCATTAGAAACAATGAATTCACGAAATTCTTAGAGAACTGGATGGAGCTGGAGAACATCATACTAAGTGAGGTAACACAGTCTCAGAAGAATACCCATGGTATTCACTCTCTAATAAGTGGATATTAGCCTAGAATCTTGGAACACCAAAGACACAATCTGCATACCAATTGATGTCCAAGAAGAAGGAAGGAGTGGACTCTGGTTCTAGAAAGGCTCAATGCATCAGTGTAGGGGAATACCAGAACAGGGAACTGGCAAGGGCAAAATGGGGAAACAGGAGGAGGGAAAAGGGTATGTGGGACCTTTGGGTGGCAGCGAACCAGAGAAAGGCAAATGAAATGTAAATATAGAATATATCCCATAAATAGAAATTCTAAAATTATATATATTTCTAAATATATGTGTAAAATATATTTTATATTTATATAATAAAAATATTCCTTTTATTATATGTGTGCATGTGTGCTTGTGTGTGTCTGAGTATAATAAAATATTATGATTTAAAATAATATAATGTCTGGAGTTTCTTCTGGCTTCTACCTCCTAATATATTAGCAATTATTTATCCTCAGATGATCTAATATGTACTACATACTTTGTACTATGTACTATGTACTATATACTATGTACCATATCCTGTATGCTAAATTCTGTATACTATACACTGTATACTTTAAAATATATATTATATAGTATATAGTATATATCAAATATTAAATATTATATATAAAATATCAATTGTCATATATTATATATGATATATAATTTGTCATATATTGTGTATTGTGTATTATGTATCATATAACATATATTGTGTGAGAATCAAAAATATATATGTATATATACCATATAGCTATATTAACATTATGTGTATTTAATGTATACTTATATGTATATATGCTTTATGTTGACTTAACATCTTTTATGTTTTTATATCAGTATTAACTATTGATACTTTTTATCTCTAAAGATAATAATGTTTTCAATAATAATTTTTGCATCTGTACTTTTTAGATTACCCACAAATATATGTGTTCACTGATGAGATGTAATTGCTCATGAACAGAATGATTCTCAGCTAGATATTTAGCAATGGTTTCTTACCAGCAGAGATAACTCAAACTAGACTTTTGTCTCATATTCAACCAATTTAAATCTTTAACACTGAATGAAATTTCTGAATTTGTAACCTTGCAAATTGTCTACTTTTAATATTGGATGATTGGAAGGATCGACCACTATTGGCTTATCATGATATCACAGTTTTAAGCTTTATTTGATGAACAGTGTACAAATCGTAAGCAAACAAATGAATTTTTAATGGTTTTAGTAATAAAAATAGCTTGGTCTTTGATTTTAGAATATCTTCCACAAAACAAAATGAACATTTTAATTTTCTTGAAGTGTATGTAGTGAGGCCATGAGACAGTCCAATTCCTTTTTACTGTATGTTTTAGTGTTAGCTAAAAATGTCACCAGATGTTGTTGAGAAGGGAGTTTACTCACTCTCTTAAGTGATAATAGGGTATTCTCTTAGAAGGAGGTATTGCCCTCATAGGTAAGAGATCCTGCAAATTCAAAACCTTAATTGATAAAAGCAATTTCATCAATGTCCAGAAAATTTAACTCTTCATGAGATTGACCTAGGATATTTGATAAGAGCACAAACTGTTAACTCTTTTCTAAAAAGTAAAAATATCTGGGGTTATAGGGCACACATGCATCTTTTCAGTACCATTGGTAGGTAGTAGTTACAGAAATGCAGATGAGTTATATTCCTGTACAGGTCTACTTCAGCTTGAAGACTCTTCACATTATAATTACCTATTAATACCTGAAAAAGTACATCAGACCAAATACTGAGGAGTATTGTGTCAATAATGTGTATTTGAACCTTGATTATTTCTTTTATATTTAAACACTCCTTTATGAATTTAAAATGATGCCAGTTTTAAGTACTACTGAAATTAAATATTAGCCAGTTTTCTTAGTTTTAAGAGTTTTAACGGCAGCTCCATTGTCTCATAAAATAATAATTTAATTTTCTAAACATCTTTTCTCAGGCTTGATCAATATTTATTTTGTTTCATTTTCATTTTAATTTAACTAGTGAGATGAAACATAAGATCTGTAGATACATTAATATTGTCTGACAACATCTAGAATTTTTCAGTCATTATAACTTTACTGCTTTCCTAATGACATTCACACTTGTTAGTTTTCTTAATATATTTTACTCAATTTTTTTCATTTGATGAGAAGTTTCTTTTCAGTGATATTTTCCTGTTTTTCCTCTTTCATTTCACTGTACTTACAATTGTCACCTCAGTACCTACTCAGAAATTGTTTATTGATTATTTAAAATGAATGCTAGATAACACAAAATGCAGACTTAGGTTTAGCCACAAAACCAAAGAACATTGCATACACACACACACACACACACACACACACACACACACACAGAGAGAGAGAGAGAGAGAGAGAGAGAGAGAGAGAGAGAGAGAGAGAGACTATTGGATATATTTCAAGTATCTATAAACAAAAAACATTTAACATTCTTATATTAAGCAAAAATATTTTACAATTAATAATTTTTTATACATAAGTGTTTATTCTTATATCCCTCTACACAATTATCCTCATCAATTCATCTTATTTTTGTACAGATTTAAAAGTAACCATAGCACAGTATCATTAATAGTGTTAGGAGTTGGCTTGCTCCCATGGGGTGCGTTTCTAGTTGGGCCAGTCATTGGTTGTCTATTCATTCAAACACTCCTCCATCTTTACCCATGTACATCTTTTAGTCAGGACAAAATTTGGGTTGAAGATTTTTCTGGGTGGGTTGGTGTCTCCCACATGCCAATGGAAGTCCCACCTCACAACAGATGGTGGCTACTTCAGTCTCCATTTCACCAGCTGCTAGGAGTCTCAGCTGGGTTTACCCCCATAGACTCTCTGGAGCCTCCACAATCACAGGTCTCCTGCTAGTCCCAGAGATGTATCTCCAACAATTTCTGTTTTCTTTCTCAGCCCGCTCCCCAACCCTCTCCTGCTTGCTCTTGCTATACCTTATTCTCATCCCTATTTCCCTCCCCAACAATTTGTTTACCCAATTCCCTCTCTCGATCCAACTCAGATGTTGATTTTATATCCTCTTCTGAGTAATATTCAAGCATCCTCCCTTGGTCTCTCCCTATTTCTTAGTTTCTTTGGGTCTGTGGATTGTATCATGAGTATCCTGTAGTTTATGGTTAATATCCACTAATAAGTGAGTACATACCATGTGTGTCATTCTGAGTCTGGGTTACCTCACTCAGGATGATATTTTCTAGTTTCATCAATTTGCCTGCAAATCTCATGATGTCATTTTTAATAGCTACTGCACTTTTTATACGTACCCTATTTTCTTTATACATTCTTCAGCTTAGAGATATATGTGATATTTCCAGTTTCTAGCTATTAGAAATAAAGCTGTTATGAATATAGTTGATCAAGTGTCCTTGTAGTAGTTGAAGCTAGGCCCAGGACTGATATAGCAGGGTCTAGAGGTATTCCTAATTTTCTGAGAAACCCCAGATTGATTTCCAAAGTGGTGTTCTGAGAGGCTTCATCCAGCATCTGATGGAAACAGATGCAGAGACCTACTGTCAAACAATAGGCAGTACTTGAAGACATATGTAGAAGAATGGGAGAGGACACAAAGAACTGAGGCATCCTGGGCCGGGGGGACAAAGAAACCACAAAAACACCCAGAGTAAACTAACTTAGGCCCATGTTGGCTCACAGAAACTGAACCACCAACCAAAGAACTTGTATGGGCTGGATCTAGAGTCCTATCCATTTATAGTAGGTGTGTAGCTTGGCCTTTGTATGCATGCACTATCAATTGGAGTGGGAAGAGGGTTGGGGGCTGCCTCTGATGCTCTTGCCTGCCTTTGAATCAGTTTTCCCTATCTGGGCTACCTTTTCTTGCTTCAGTGTAAGCAGATGCTCTTGTCCATACTAGGGCTTGATATGCTGGAGTGTGAGGTGTTGGTACCCATGTGGAAGGGGGAACAAGTGATGAGGGGAGGTAGGTGTGATGTTTGGACTAGGAAGAGAAGAAGGGAGAAATGATCAAGATGAAAAAGTGAATTAATAAATCAGTGAAAAATGTAAAACATATTTCTTAATTTGGGAAGTGCAAATTACAATGTCAAAAATGTTGCAATATGAAAGATATTTTCTTCTTTTTATAATTATGTTGTAAGATTTGTGTGCAAAAGGAAATAGTGTTCAGAAGTTTCCAAAATGTTACTTGACAGATCCTTCCAGAAGAGAGCTGAGCTCCCAAAAGCACTTTCACTTCTGGACTTGGAGGTGAGATCTCCACTTTCTTTTCAATTACTGTCCTGAGCAGACCAGCTAGGAGCACATAGGGCTCAGGAACAGAGGAGCAGCTGTGACAGGATTCATCCAGTCTCCATCTGCACCCTGGAGTTTGGACTGCTCCACAGCTCTCTCTGCATGGTTCCGCCAGGAGAGTGCTGGGCTTCCAGGAGTGCTGACACAGGCTTACAAGCCCATAAGAGGGACAAGGTCCAGCCAGAGACAGCAAGACCAACTAACACCAGAAATAACCAGATGGCAAAAGGCAAGCCCAAGAACCCTACCAACAGTAATCAAGGCTACTTGGCATCGTCAGAACCCAGTTCCCCTATCTGGATACCCCAACACACCTGAAAAGCATGATTTGGGTTTAAAATTGCATTGAGCGAACAGATCATCAATCTTTCCATTGCCTCTGTCTAAAGATTTTCTTTCTTTAATAATCATTCATAAGAAAAAGATATGAAAGTAAACAAAAGATTTTCCAATGATATTGTTGTAGTAGAATCAGGCTGAAAATATAAACAAATTGAAGGGAACCTATAAAATTAAATAAATTGAGTGACACATGGTACCCTGAGGCCTATTGTCTAGCTTTGGGCTCATTCTTCAGTTCAGAAGAAACCCCCTCCCCCTTTTTAAAGTAGATGCAGACCTCAGATTTTAATACTGCTTTACATATTTTGTTTGTGAAACAATTTCTAAGGTTTTATTAACCCAAAATGCCAACTGGCAACAGATTTGTTGACTAGTCACTTGTCGAGCACAGTGGATGATCTTAAGGGGGAACATGGCAAAGGTTTATATACAATGATGGAAGTTCTTAGGCTGCACACCACATGCAGGTGCATGTGATTCCTTTTTATGTCTTCTCAAAGTGATTACAAGCAGACTTAGACTGGCTGAAAACTCTTCATTTGGTTGAGTTCCTGTTTTATCTGACTGTGGTAAGAAAATTCAAAATTATTCATGTTGAATTTCTCATCATACATTCACTGAAAATACAGTAAAAAACACACACACACACACAAATGTATAAAGGAAGGTTGTAGATCAGTTAGCCTAGCTGTTTTAAGAGTAGATTAGTTTGCTGCTGGGGTTATCTGCTAAAGAAGGGAAACATAACCAAAGAGTCAGAGACAATTCATCCAGCTACTCCGAACTGGCTGAGGAACAACACAGAGACAAAGACAACAGCTGTGACTCTGCAGAGCCTGTCTCTGGCCCAGTCTGTCACATTCTGATGAGCCTTTAGGTGTTTTCTTTTTCATAAAGATAAAAAGAAATCTGAAAATGAGATACATCGTATATATTTTTCCCCAAAATATAGATTCTTTTAAAATAATATTTATACATAGAATATATAGAAGTAAAAATTATGCAAAGCCAATAAAGAAAACACCACTGCCGGTCCATGGGTGCAGCATATAAATTAGAAAATGTCCCCACAACAGTTTGAGCCTTTCTACTCCCTTTTACCTGTTTCATCACTTATAATATATTATTAATTACTAATATAGTATTGTCAATCCTGGAAAAAAGCACTACAGACAGCAAGTAATGCAGAGAACTTGGGTACTTAGAAACAAAAGTATTTAAATGAGGACATAAAATCATTTCTATTTTTATTTTTTCTTTTTCTTTTCCTTGCAACTCATTCCAATGTCAAAGTGTAACAACAACAATAACAACAACAACAACCTAAATACACAAATGTAGTCAGGAAACATTTAGTGCAAATATGAGAGTTAAGAGCATAATTTAAAGTTTCTTAAATAAGATACTTCCAGGGTCCAGCTTGTCCCAGAGTGTTAAAAGCTGGAGACCATGAAGTCCTGAAGACTCTTAAGGAAACCCAAGAACATTCTGCTCGCATGTGAAAAATTTAGGGACCCAAAGACTAACTAGCATGGAAAAATACTCCACCAATCCCATCTAAGTCACATCTGCCTATCATCTCAGTTGGTTCAGATAGGAACACATCTTGAAGAGCAGAGTCTGCCTGAGGCACAGCTAACAGAGTCAGGTACCATTATTGTGATTGTCTGGCACATGCCTCCCAGAATGTCCTGAGGAGTCCTACTGCCATCAGGATCATCCAATCAACACCAGGAAAAAAATACAGATGCCTAAAGGACAGTATAAAAACACAATTAACAAGACTCAGGGCAATATGTAATCACCAGAGGCCAGCTATGCTGCAAAACAAACCCTGGCTAAGCTAATTATCCTGAAACACAACAAGAAGATCTTAAGTTCAATGTTATAAACATTAAAGGTCTTTAAAGAGGACACAAATAAACACCATAAGAAAATACAGGAAAATAAAATCAAATAGGTAGAGGCATTAAAAAAGGAAGCAGGAAAAAAAACAAACAAAGGAATACAGGAAAATTCAAATAGATGAAGGCTATGAGTAAAATTGTCCAAGATCTAAAAAGAAAAATATAAGCAATAAAGAAAACAAAAAATGAAGCAATAAAAAAACAAAAAATAGAGAAACTTGGGAAGAGAAAAGGAGTATTATTTGCAGAATAGAAAAGATTAAAGAGAGAATCTCAGAGGTAGAAGATACAATAGAAGAAATCAATATATCAGTAAAGGAAAGTGAAAAATCTAAGAAACTCATGACACAACACATCCAGGAAATTTGGGACACTATGAAAGATGAAAATTAAGAATAATAGGAACATAAATAGGATATTCTCAGTTCAAAGGTCGAGAAAATATCTTCAACAAAACCATAGATGAAAACTTCTCTAACTTAAAGAAAGAGATGCCTATAAATGTATGAGAAGATTTCAAAACACCAAACATATTGGACCAGAACAAGATAGATAAACCCCTAGCCAGACTTACCAAAGGGCACAGAGGCAGTATTCAAATTAACAAAATTAGAAATGAAAAGGGAGATATAACAACAGAAACTGAGGAAATTCAAAAAATCATCAGATCCTAATACAAAAACCTATACTCGACAAAACTGGAGAATCTGGAGGAAATGGACAATTTCCTAGACAGTTACCAAATACCAAAATTAAACCAGGATCAAATAGATCGTCTAAACAGACCCATAACCCCCAAAGAAATAGAAGGGGTCATAGAAAGTCTTCAAACCAAAAAAAAGCACAGGACCAGATGGTTTTAGTGCAGAATTCTATCAGACCTTCAAAGAAGTACTGAAACCGATACTCTTCAAACTATTCCACAAAATAGAAACAGAAGGAACACTACCCAACTCATTCTATGAAGCCACAATTACCCTGATACCAAAACCACACAAATATCCAACTAAGAAAGAGAACTACAGGCCAATTTCTCTTATGAATATCAATGCAAAAATACTAAACAAAATACTTGCCAACCGAATCCAAGAACACATCAAAACGATCATTCAACATGATCAAGTTGGCTTCATCCCAGGGATGCAGGGATGGTTCAATATACGGAAATCCATCAACGTAATCCACTAAATAAACAAACTCAAAGAAAAAAAACACATGGTCATCTCATTGGATGCTGAAAAAGCATTTGACAAAATTCAGCATCCTTTCATGCTAAAGGTCTTGGAAAGAACAGGAATTCAAGGCCCATTATCTAAACATAGTAAAAGCAATATACAGCAGACCAGTAGCCAACATCAAGGTAAATGGAGAAAAACTTAAAGCAATCCCACTAAAATCAGGGACTAGACAATGCTGTCCTCTCTCACCATATCTCTTCAATATAGTACTTGAGGTACTAGCTAGAGCAATTCAACAACAGAGGGAAGTCAAAGGGATACAAATCGGAAAGGAAGAAGTCAAACTATCACTATTCGCAGATGATATGATAGTATACTTAAGTGACCCAAAAAACTCCACCAGAGAACTCCTGCAACTGATAAACAACTTCATCAAAGTGGCTGGCTATAAAATCAACTCAAGCAAATCAGTAGCCTTCCTATACGCCAAGGATAAGCAGGCCGAGAAAGAAATTAGGGAAATGACACCCTTCACAATAGCCACAAATGATATAATGTTTCTTGGAGTGACTCTCACCAAACATGTGAAAGATTTATATGACAAAAACTTCAGGTCTCTGAAGAGGGAAATTGAAGAAGACATCAGAAAATGGGGAAAATCTTCCATGCTCATGGGTTGGCAGGATTAATATAGTTAAAATGGCAATCTTGCCCAAAGCAATATACAAATTCAACGCAATCCCCATCAAAATCCCAACTCAGTTCTTCATAGAGTTAGAAAGAGCAATTCTGAAATTCATCTGGAATAACAAAAAACCCAGGATAGCTAAAACTATCATCAACAGCAAAAGAACTTCTGGGGGAATCAATATCCCGGACCTCAAGCAATACTACAGAGCAGTAGTGTTAAAAAACTGCATGGTATTGGTTCAGTTACAGGGAGGTGGATCAATGGAATAGGATCAATGATCCAGAATTCAACCCACACATCTATGGCCAATTGATCTTCAACAAAGGAGCTGAAAACATCCAGTGGAAAAAAGATAGTCTTTTCAACAGATGGTGCTGGCTCAACTGGAGGTCAAATGCAGAAGAATGAGAATTGATCCACTCTTATCTCCTTGCACTAAGCTCAACTCCAAGTGGATCAAGGACCTCCACATAAAACCAGACACACTAAAACTAATAGAAAAGAAACTGGGGAAGACCCTTGAGGACATTGGCTCAGGGGGAAAGTTCCTGAACAGAACACCAATTGCTTATGCTCTAAGAGCAAGAATAGACAAATGGGACCTCATGAAATTACAAAGTTTCTGTAAGGCAAAAGACACTGTCAAAAGGATAAATCGGCAACCAACAAATTGGGAAAAGATCTTCACTAACCCCACATCCAACAGAGGGTTACTATCCAATGTATACAAAGAACTCAATAGGTTAGACCCCAGAAAACCAAATAACCCTCTCTAAAAATGGGGTACAGAACTAAACAGAGACTTTTCACCTGAAGAAATTCGGATGGCTGAGAAGCACCTTAAGAGATGTTCAACATCATTAGTCATTAGAGAAATGCAAATCAAAACAACCCTGAGATTTCACCTCACACCAGTCAGAATGGCTAAGATTAAAAGCTCAGAAGACATCAGGTGTTGGCGAGGATGTGGAGAAAGAGGAACACTCCTCCACTGCTGGTACAACCACTCTGGAAATCAGTATGGCGGTTCCTCAGAATACTGGACGTGATACTTCCGGAGGACCCAGCCATACCACTCCTGGGAATATACCCAGAAGATTCCCCAGCATGCAGTAAGGATACATGCTACACTATGTTCATAGCAGCCTTATATATAATAGCCAGAAGCTGGAAAGAACCCTGATGTCCCTCAACGGAGGAATGGATACAAAAAAAAATGTGGTATATATACACAATGGAGTACTATTCAGCCATTAGAAACAATGAATTCATGAAATTCTTAGAGAAATGGATGGAGCTGGAGAACATCATCCTAAGTGAGGTGACCCAGTCTCAAAAGAATACCCATGGTATGCAGTCACTGATAAGTGGATATTAGCCTAGAATCTTGGAACACCAAAGACACAAATCACATACCAAGTGATGTCTGACAAGAAGAAAGGAGTGGACACTGGTGCTAGAATGGGCCAAAGCATCATTGTGGGGGAGTACAAGAGCAGGGAGGTGGGAAGGGGTGGATGAAGGAGCAGGGGGAGGGAAAAGGGCATGTGGGACCTTTGGGGGGTGGGGAACCAGAAAAAGGGAAATGAATTGTAAATATAGAATATATCCAATAAAAAAGAAAGAAAAATATAATTGCAACACTATAAATGCAGAAAAAGGAAAGAATTTTAAAATCAAGAGAAAAACACAAGTAACACATAAATGCAAACCTATCAGAAATATACCAATTTCTTATCAGAAAATCTTAAGGCTAAAGGGCCTATACATAAGTATTACAAACCATAGAAGACCACAGATATTAGCACATACTACCCAGTAAATCTTCCAATCACTCTAGGTTGTGAAAACAAGATATTTTACAACAAGACCTAATTTAAACAATGCCTTTACACTAACTCAGTCATACAGAGAATGCTAGAAGAAAAATTTCAACCAAATGAGGCTAACTATACTCAAGAAATCCTAACAAATAATTACACAGCATAAAAAGCAATAGAAGATAAACATGCATAGACACACAAACACACTCAACTCCTACCAACATCAAAATAACAGACAGTAACAATTGTTGATCATTAATAATATCTCTCAATACCAATGGACTCAATTCTGCTAAAATTGACAAAGGGTAATGGAATGTATGCATTAACAGAATTCCTCATTCTGCTGTACAAAATGAAACACATTTAGCAACAAAGATAGTCATTATCTCAGTAGAAAAGGCTGTAAAATTTTACCAGAAAGACAGACCAAAGAAATAGGTTGGAATATCTAATTCTAATATATAATTAAAAAAAACTTGAAATAGAAATTAATCAAAAGAGACAGGGAAGGAAACTTCATATTCAATAAAGGAAAAATCCATCAAATCATATCTTGATTGTGAACATCTGTGCCCCAAATGCAAAGGCACCCTCATTTGTAAAAGAAACATTACTTTATCTTGAATTATACATCATAACCCACACATTAATAGTGAGAGACCTCAACATCCCACTCTCACTAATGGACAGGAAATCCAGACAGAAAGTAAACAGAAGTAAAATTAACTGAGGTCATGACTCAAATGGACCTAATAGATATCTATAGACCATTTTATCCAAACACAAAAGAATATACCTTTTCAGCATATCAGAGAGAACTGTCTTCAAAATTCAACATATAAACATTCAACAAGCAAACCTCAACAGATACAAGCAGCTGGAAATAATCCCATAAATCTTATTAAATCACCATGTATTAAAGCTGAATTTCAACAACAGAAACAACAGAAAACAAACATATGCATGGAAATTGAACAAATCTTTACTCAATGATACTACATCAGGGAAGAAATAAAGAAATTAAAGACTTTATAGAATTTAGTGAAAATTATAGCACAACATACCCAAGCTTATGGTAAATTATTAAAACAGTGTTATGAGGAAAGTTCATAGTACTACATAACCTAATACATAAATTAGACAGTTTTTATACTAATGAATTAAATACACATCTCAAGTCTACAGAAAAAGAGAGGCAATCACCCCAAGAAGGAGAAGATTGCAGGAAATAAACACAAGGCTGAAATCAATCAATTAAAAACAAAGAAAATAATACAAAGGTTCAAAGAAATCAAGAGCTTCTTCTTTGAGAAAATCAACAAGATTAACAAACCATTAGCTGAACTAACCAAATACAAAGACAGAATACCTGAATTAAAAGAATTAGAAATCAAAAAGGAGATATAACAAGAGACACTGAGGAAATTCAAAGAATCCTAAGGTCTTACTTCAAAAACCTATACTCCAAAAAATTGTAAAATCTAAATGTAATGAATGATTTTCGAGACAGATAACACTTACAAAAGCTAAATAAAGATTAATATATCTGAATATTATTATAACCCCTAAGGAAATAGAAGCAGTTATTAAAAATCCCCCAACCAGACCCCCATGATCATAGAATCAGAGGTGATGAGGACTCAATATCTTTTCAAACACCAGGATTAACTGGGACCAGCAGGACCCAGGCACACAGGATCTCAGCCAGACCAAAGGCACAGGTTCCTTCCAGTCTGGGCTGGTACCCTCAGCAGGCCTTAGGTGCAAACTCCAGAGCCCATCCCACAACAATCAGAGGAAGCTCTACTCCCAGGCACTCTGACATGCCCAAGATCATAGGATCAAAGGTGAGGAGGAAGCAACATCTGTTCCAAGAATGGGATTAACTAGGAACAGCCAGACCCAAGCAACAGGAACTCCACCAGAGCAGTGTCAAGGGTTCCTTCCAGTCTGTCTGGGCTGGTGCCACGACCAGACCTTGGATGCAAACTCTGCAGCCAGTCCCACAACAACCAGAGAAAGCTCAAATCCCAGGTGCTTTTACATGCTCAGGATCCAGGGAAACGAGGAGCTTGGTCACCCCAGGATGTCAGCTTGACTTCCAGGAGCTCTGGCACACAAAGGATCACAGGATCACAGAATTACAGAATCACAGGGTCACAGAAACAGCTTAACACTGAGGAGTTCTGACACAACCAGGATAACAAGAAGGTCAGGCTCCATCCAGATGTGGCAAGGGCAGGTAGCAACAGGGATAACCACATGGTGAGAGGCAAGCATAAGAACATAAGCAACAAAAATCAAAGCTACTTGGCATCATCAGAACCCAATTCTTCCACCATAAAAAGTCCATCATGCCAGAAAAGCAAGATTTGGATCAAAAATCATTTCTAATGATGATGAGAGAGAAGTTTAAGAAGGACATAAATAACACCCTTAAAGAAATACAGGACAACAAAGGTAAACATCTGGAAGCTCTAAAAATGGATACACAAAAATCCCTTAAAGAATTATAGGAAAACCCAGCCAAATAAACAAAGGAAATGAACAAAACTATCAGGATCTAAAAATGGGACTAGAAACAATAAAGAAATCATGAAGTGAGACAAACCTGAAGCTAGGAAACCTAGCAATGAAGTCAGGAGTCGCAGAGGCAAGCATCAGCAACAGAACATAAGAGATAGAAGAGAGACTCTCAGGTGCAGAAGAAATCATAGAAACAATAGTAAAAAAAATGCTAAAAGTCCAGGAGAGCTAAAACTATTCTCAATAGTAAAAAAGACTTCTGGGGGAATCAATATTCCAGACCTCAAGCAGTACTACAGAGCAATAGTGTTAAAAACTGCATGGTATTGGTACAGTGACAGGCAGGTAGATCAATGGAATAGAATTTAAGTCCCAGAAATGAAACCACACACTTATTGTCACTTGATCTTCCACAAGGGAGCTAAAACCATCGAGTGGGAAAAGAAAGCCTTTCAACAAATGGTGATAGTTTAACTAGAGGTCAGCATGCAGAAGAATGCAAATTGATCCATTCTGATCTGCTAGTACTAAGCTCAACTGCAAGTGCATCAAGAACATCCACATAAAACCAGACACACTGAAACCAATAGCAAGGAAACTGGGGAAGAACCTTGAGGACATGGACACATGGGAAAAGTTCCTGAACCGAACAGAAATAGCTTATGCTCTAAGATCAAGAATTGACAAATGGAACCTCATAAAATTACAAAATTTCTGTAAGGCAAAGGACACTGTCAAAAGGACAAAAAGGCAACCAACAAATTAGGAAAAGATCTTCACCAACCCTATATCCAACAGAGGGCTAATATCCAATATATACAAAGAACTCAAGAAGTTAGACTCCAAAGAACCAAATAACACTATTAAAAACGGGTACAGAGCTAAACAAAGAATTTTCACCTGAAGAACTTTGAATGGCTGAGAAGCACCTTAAGAAATGTTCAACATCATTAGTCATTAGGGAAATACAAATCAAAACAACCCTTAGATTTCACCTCACACCAGTCAGAATGGCTTAGATTAAAAATCCAGGAGACAGCAGGTGTTGGTGAGGATGTGGAGGAAGAAGAACACTTCTCCACTGCTGGTGGGATTGCAAGATGTTACAACCACTCTGGAAATCAGTCTGGTGTTTTCTCAGAAAACTCAGGATTACACTTCAGGAAGACCCTGTTATATCACTCCTGGGCCTATACCCAGAGGATTGCCAGGCATGCAATAAGGACCCATGTTCCATTATGTTCATCACAGCCTTATTTATAATAGCCAGAAGCTGGAAAGAAACCAGATGTCCCTCAGTGGAGGAATAGATATAGAAATTGTGGCATATTTACACGGAATATTACCCAGCAATTAAAAACAGTGAACTCTTACAGAAACTTTGTAATTTTAAGATGTCCCATTTGTCAATTATTGATCTTAGAGCATAAGCTATTGGTGTTCTGTTCAGGAACTTTCCCCCTGTGCCCATGTCCTCCAGGGTCTTCCCCAGTTTCTTTTCTATTAGTTTCAGTGTGTCTGGTTTTATGTGGAGGTCCTTGATCCACTTAGAGTTGATCTTAGTGCAAGGAGATAAGAGTGGGTGAATTCGCATTCTTCTGCATTTGACCTCCAGTTGAACCAGCACCATTTGTTGAAAAGGCTATCTTTTTTCCACTGGATGGTTGTAGCTATTTATCAAAGATCAAGTGACCATAACTCTGTGGGTTCATTTCTGGATCTTCAATTCTATTCCATTGATCTACTTGCCTGTCGTTGTAGATATCATGCAGTTTTTTAACACGATTGCTCTGTAGTACTGCTTGAGGTCAGGGATATTGATTGCCCCAGAAGTACTTTTATTGCTAAGAATAGTTTTAGCTATCCTGAGTTTTTTGTGACTCCAAATGAATTTGAGAATTGCTCATTCTAGATCTATGAAGAATTGATTTGGGATTTTGATGGGGATTACATTGAATCTGTAGATTGCTTTTGGCAAGATAGCCATTTTTACTATATTGATCCTGCCAATCCAAGAGCATGAAATATTTTTCCATTTCCTGAGGTCTTCTTCGATTTCTTTCTTCAAGGACTTGAAGTTTCTGTAATACAGATCTTTCAATTGTTTGGTTAGAGTCACGCCAAGATACTTTATATTGTTTCTGGCTCTTGTGAAGGGTCTTATTTCCCTAACTTCTTTTTCAGCCTGCTTGTCCTTGAAGTACAGGAAGGCTACTGATTTGCTTGAGTTGATTTTATAACCAGCCACTTTGCTGAAGTTGTTTATCAGCTGGAGGAATTCTCTGGTGGAGTTTTTTGGGTAACTTACATATACTATCATATCATTTGCCAATAATGATAGTTTGACTTCTTCCTTTCCAATATGTATCCCTTTGACTTCCTTATGTTGTCTAATTGCTCTCTCTAGAACGTCAAATACTATATTGAAAAGATAAGGAGAGAGAGGGCAGCCTTGTCTAGGCAAAAGACACTGTCAGAAAGACAAAACAACAACCAACAAATTGGGAAAATATCTTCACCAACACCACAACCGACAAAGGACTAATATCCAATATATACAAAGAACTCAAGAAGTTAGATACCCAAAGAACTAAATAACCCTATTAAAAATGGGGTACAGAGCTAAATAAGGAATTTTCACCAGAAGAAATTCGGATGGCTGAGAAGTACCTTAAGAGATGTTTAACATCATTAGCCATCAGGGAAATGCAAATCAAAACAACCCTGAGATCCCACCTCACACCTGTCAGAATGGCTAAGATTAAAAACACAAGAGACTACAGGTGCTGGCAAGGATGTGGAGAAAGAGGATCACTCCTCCATTGTTGGTGGGATTGGAAGATGGTACAATCGCTCTGGAAATCAGTCTGGCAGTTCCTCAGAAAATTGGGAATGACACTTCCAGAGGACCCTGTCATACCACTCCTGGGTATATACCCAAAGGATTCCCCTGCATGCAATATAGACACATGCTCCACTATGTTCATAGCATCCTTATTTATAATAGCCAGAAGCTGGAAAGAACACAGATGTCCCTCAATGGAGAAATGGATACAGAAAATGTGGGATATTTGTACAATGGAATACTACTCAGCAATTAAAAATAATGAATTCAGGTAGCGGTGGACCTCCATATTCTACCAGAGAATTTCTACAGCTGATAAACAGCTTCAGCAAAGTGGCTGGTTATAAATTTAACTCAAGCAAATCAGTAGCCGTCTTGTACTCAAAAGACAAGCAGGCTGAGAAAGAAGTTAGGGAAATAACACCCTTCACAATAGCCACAAACAACATAAAGTACCTTGGCGTAACTCTAACCAAACAAGTGAAAGATCTGTATGACAGGAACTTCAAGTCCTTGAAGAAAGAAATCGAAGAAGACCTCAGAAGATGGAAAAATATTTCTTGCTCCTGGATTGGCAGGATCAATATAGTAAAAATGGCCATCTTGCCAAAAGCAATCTACAGATTCAATGTAATCCCCATCAAAATCCCAAATCAATTCTTCATAGATCTAGAAAGAGCAATTCTCAAATTCATCTGGAGCAACAAAAAAACCTAGGATAGCTAAAACTATTCTCATCAATAAAAGGACTTCTGGGGGAATCAATATCCCTGACCTCAAGCAGTACTACAGAACAATTGTGTTAAAAACTGCATGGTATTGGTACAGCATCAGGCAAGTAGATCAATGGAATAGGATTGAAGACCCAGAAATGAACCCACAGACTTATGGTCACTTGATCTTTGATAAAGAAGCCACAACCATTCAGTGGAATAAAGATAGCCTTTTCAACAAATGGTGCTGGTTCAACTGGAGGTCAACATGCAGAAGAATGTGAATTGACCCACACTTATCTCCTTGCACTAAGATCAACTCCAAGTGGATCAAGAACCTCCACATAAAACTAGACACACTGAAACTAATAGAAAAGAAACTTGGGAAGACCCTGGAGGACATGGGCACAGGGGGATACTTCCTGAAAAGAACACCAATAGCTTATGCACTAAGATCAAGAATTGACAAATGGGACCTCATAAAATTACAAAGTTTCTGCAAGGCAAAGGACACTGTCAGAAGGACAAAACGGCAACCAACAAAGTGGGAAAAGATCTTCACCAACCCCACATCTGACAGAGGGCTAATATCCAATATATACAAAGAACTCAAGAAGTTAGACGGCAAAGAACCAAATAACCCTATCAAAAAATGGGGTACACACTCCTGGGCATATAGCCAGAGGATTCCCCTGCATACAATAAAGACACATGCTCCACTATGTTTATAGCAGCCTTGTTTATAATAGCTAGAAATTGGAAGGAGCCCAAATATTCCTCAAAGGATGAATGGATACAGAAAATGTGGTATATTTATACAATGGAATACTACTCAGCAATTAAAAATAATGAATTCATGCAATTTGTAGGTAAATGGTTAGACCTGGAAAATATCATCCTGAGTGAGCTAACCCAATCACAAAAGAATACACATGAAATGCAATCACTGATAAATGGATATTAATGAGCCCAGAAGCCCTAAATACTCAAGGCACAATTAGCAAGTCAAATGATTCCCAAGAAGAAAGGAGAGGACCCTGGGCCTGGAAAGATTGGATCCAGTTTTTTAGAGAAACTGTGGGGGGAGGGGGAATGATTGGGGAATAGTTGGGGGGAGAAGAACTATGGGACATAGGGAGGGGGGAACTGGGAAAGGGGAAAGCCTTTGGAATGTAAACATAGAATATAGAAAATAAAAAAATGGGGTACAGAGCTAAACAAAGAATTTTCACCAGAAGAAATGCAGATGGCCGAGAAACACCTTAAGAGATGTTCAACATCATTAGTCATCAGGGAAATGCAAATCAAAACAACCCTGAGATTCCACCTCACACCAGTCAGAATGGCTAAGATTAAAAACTCAAGAGACAACAGGTGCTGGCGAGGATGTGGAGAAAGAGGAACACTCCTCCACTGTTGGTTGGATTGCAAAATGGTAAAACTGCTCTGGAAATCAGTTTGGCAGTTCCTCAGAAAATTGGGCATGCCACTTCCAGAGGACCCTGGCATACCACTCCTGGGCATATACCCAGAGGATTCTCCTGTATACAATAAAGACACATGCTCCACTATGTTTATAGCAGCCTTGTTTATAATAGCCAGCAATTGGAAGGCACCCAAATATCCCTCAAAGGAGGAATGGATACAGAAAATGTTGTATATTTATACAATGGAATACTACTGAGCAATTAAAAATAATGAATTCATGCAATTTGCAGGTAAATGGTTAGATCTGGAAAATATCATCCTGAGTGAGTTAACTCAATCACAAAAGAATACACATGAAATGCAATCACTGATAAGTGGATATTAATGAGCCCAGAAGCCCTAAATACTCAAGGCAAAATTAGCAAGTCAAATGTTTCCCAAAAAGAAGAAAGGAGAGGACCCTGGGCCTGTAAAGATTGGATCCAGTTTTGTAGACCCAGAACAGAGAAACCATGGGGGGAGGAGGAAATTTTTGGGAATAGTTGGGGGGGGAGAGGAATTATGGGACGTATGGTGAGGGGGAACTGGGAAAGGGGAACGCCTTTGGAATGTAAACATAGAATATAGAAAATAAAAATTAAAAAAAGAAAAAAATAATGAATTCATGAAATTTGTAGCAAATGGTTGGATCTGGAAAATATCATCCTAAGTGAGTCAACCCAATCACAGAAGAATACACATGAATTGCAATCACTGATAAGTGTATATTAATGAGCCCAGATGCTCTGAATACTCAAGTCACAGTCAGCTAAGCAAAAGATTCCCAAGAAAAGGGATGGAGAGGACCCTGGTCCGGAAAAGACTAAATCTGGTTTTTTAGGAGAGTACCAGAACAGAGAAATGGTGGGGATGGGGGTGATTGGGGAATGGGGGGGGAAGAGGACTTATGGGACATATGGGGAGGGGGGAACTGGAAAGGGGAAAGCCTGTGGAATGTAAACAAAGAATATAGAAAATAATAAAAAAAAGAAAAACTAAACAAAACAAAAAAACAGTGAACTCATGAAATTCTTTGGCAAATGTTTGGAACTAGAAAATATCATCCTAAGTGAAGTAACCCAATCACAAAAAATACACATGGAATGCAGTAACTGATAAGTGGATATTAGCCCAGAAGCTCTGAATACTGAGGACAAAATTAATATATCAAATGATTCCCAAGAAGAAGGAAAGAGAGGGCCCTGGTTCTGGAAAGGCTTGATGCAGCATTTTAGGGGATTACCAAGACAGAGAAATAGGAGGGGGTGATTGGGGAATGGGCAGAGTGAAGAGGGCTTATGCGAACTTATGGGGAGGGGGGAACCAGGAAAGGGGAAATCATTTGCAATGTAAACAAAGAATATGGAAAATAATAAAAACAAAAGAAAAAATGCAAAAAGCAAAAATCTACTAACCCAAAACATCCAGGAAATCCATGACACAATGAGAAGACCAAACATAAGTACAATAAGTGAGCAATTGTGTTAAAAAGTACATGATATTTATACAGTGACAGGCAAGTAGATAAATGGAATAGAATTGAAGACCCAGGAATGAACCCACAGAATTATGGTCACTTGATCTTTCATAAAGGAGCTACAACCATCCAGTGAAAAAAAAACATAGCCTTTTCAACAAATGGTGCTGGTTCAACTGGACGTCAGCATGCAGAAGAATGTGAATTGATCCACTATTATCTCCTGGTACTAAGCTCAACTCCAAGTGGAACAAGGACCTCCACATAAAACCAGACACACTGAAACTAATAGAAAAGGAACTGGGGAAGACCCTTGAGGACATGGGCACAGGGGAAAATTTCCTCAAGAGAACACCAATAGCTTATGCTCTAAGATCAAGAATTGACAAATGGGACCTCATAAAATTCCAAAGTTTCTGTAAGGCAAAGGACACCGTCAGAAGGACAAAACAGCAAGCAACACATTGGCAAATGATCTTCACTAACCCTACATCCAGCAGAGGGCTAATATCCAATATATACAAAGAAATCAAGAAGTTAGACCCCCAGACAACCAATTAACCCTATTAAAATTGAGGTACAGTGCTAAACAACGAATTTTCACCTGATGAAATTCTGATGGCTGAGAAGCACCTTAAGAAATGTTCAACATCATTAATCATTAGGGAAATACAAATCAAAACAACCCTGAGATTTCACCTCACATCAGTCAGAATGGCTTAGATTAAAAATTCAGGAGACAGCAGGTGTTGTTGAGGATGTAGAGAAACAGGAACACTCCTCCACTTCTGGTGGGTTTGCAAGCTGGTAAAATCATTCTGGAAATCAGTCTGGGGGTTCCTCAGAAAATTGGGCATGACACTTCCAGAGGACCCTGTCAAACTACTCCTGGGCATACATACCCAGAGGATTCTCCTGCATGCAACAAGGACACATGCTCCACTATGTTCATAGCAGCCTTATTTATAATAGCCAGAAGCTGGCAAAAAACTCAGATGTCCCTCAGTGGAGAAATGGATACAGAAATTGTGGTATATTTATACAATGGAATACTACTTAGCAATTAAAAACAATGAATTCATGAAATTTTTAGGCAAATGGTTAGAACTGGAAAATATCATCCTATGTGAGGTAACCCAATCACAAAAGAACACACATGAAATAAAATCACTGATAAGTGGATATTAATTAACCCAGAAGCTCTGAATACTCAAGACACAATTAGCAAATCATATGATTCCCAAGAAGAAGGAAGGAGAGGGCCCTGGTCCTGAAAACACTTGATCTAGTATTGTAGGGGAGTACCAGATCAGAGAAATGGGAGGGGGTGATTGGGGAATGGTCAGAGGGAAGAGGACATATGGAACATATGGTAAGGGGGGAACCGGGAAAGGGGAAAGCATTTGGAATGTAAACAAAGAATATAGAAAATTTTTTTAAAAAAAAGAATAATAGGTATAGAAGAGAGTGACGATTCCCAACGTAAATCTTCAGCAAATATCTTCAACAAAATTATGGAAGAAAACTTCCCTAAAGAAAGAGATGGCCATGAACGTACAAGAAGCTTACATACATCCAAATAGACTCGAAGAGAAAAGAAATTCCTCTCATCACATAATAGCCAAAACACCAAATGCACTTAACAATGAAAGAATATTATGAACAGTAGGGGCAAAAGGTCAAATAACATATAAAGGCAGACCTATCAGAATTATACATAGACTTCTCACCAGAGACTTTGAAAGCCAGAAGATCCTGGGCAGATGTCATGTAGACCCCAAGAGAACACAAATGCCAGCCCAAGCTGCTATACTCAGCAAAACTCTCAATTACCATAGATGGAGAAAACAAGATATTCCATGACAAACCAAATTTACACAGTATCTTTCCACAAATACAGCCCTACAAAGGATAACAGATGGAAAACACCAACACAAGGAAGGAAACTACTCCCTAGAAAAAGCAAGAAAGTAATCTTTCAACAAACCCACTCAAACATAATTCTACTATGTTGTTAGAACAACAAAAAATAACAGGAAGTAACAATCACTTTTCCTTAATATTTCTTAATATGAAAATTAATATTACTAACATATCCAAATCAATTGAAATTCAAAAATATGAGGAATTAGAAATTTGTTGGCTGTCACTCAGTTATTGCTCTAATTTGGTAATTGGAGAGATATGTCCAATATTATAAAATCCTTGTATGCTTTCTGTATGTCTGTATGTGACAGTGTCTTTCTGTGTTCCACATAATATATCTTGAAATCATGCTTCTCCTATCTCAGCTTCTCTATAAGTAGGATTGTTTATTTGATGTTTTTACACTATATTATGGTTTTCAGAACAGCTTACATATTTCTAAATTATTTATACAGCCAAAAGAAACATAGACAATTAATTTGGGAGATGGCTTTTAAGAGAACAACAAAGAGTGAGGCTGAAAGTTTTGCTTGATATTTATAATTATTGTATTAATTTTGAAGAAGATGATCTTATAAGTTACTCTTTTTTTGAGATGAATGCTTTTGAAAATCATCACAGCCAATGAATCAGAATCTTACCCTCATCTAACATCTGTGCCACCCTCCAAGCAGAACCATTTTTCATTGAAAGTTTATGAGTGACTTCATGGATAGATCATCTTAACACACATACCATTTTTTAAATGAAAATAACCTGTTCCCTGTGGGCTGAGAATGATGACAATCATTTAAATCAAATAGCTTTGACCATAGCAGGAAATCTGTATCCAAATAATTCTGCCTACAATTCATTACTTGGTGCAGCAGACCTGTCAACTCTTAGATTAGCTACTATGAAGGTAAAAGCCTTTGGTGATGTGAAGGACATTGAAATTATAGCCTTATTACAATGAACTTCAATGTCTAAAAATTGTTCTTATTTTGGATGTGTACATCAGTAAGAGCCAAGATTTTAAGCTCTACTAAAAACAACAACAACAAAAAATACTTTTTTTATGTTCATATAATAACGTGTCAATTATTTTTATGATTGGTATAAAAATATATATTGTGTTGAATATAACAAAAATAAAAATTAGAAAAAATATTAAAAATTAAACAAACAAACAAGCAAGCAAGAAAAAAATCTCCCAACCAAAAGAGCCCTGGGCCAGAAGGTTTTAGTGTGGAATCCTCTAAGATTTTCAAAGAGCTAAATCTAATATTCCTCAAACTATTCTACCAAATAAAACAAAGGAACACTGCACAACTCATTCTGAGTCCACAATCACCCTGATAACTAAACAACACAAAGACTGAAAAAAGTATTTCAGCCGAATTTTGTTTATGAAAATTGGTGTAAAAATATTCAATATAATACTCACAATCTGAATTCAAGAATATACCAGATATCATCCAACATGATCAAGTAGACATCAAACCAGAGATGCAGGGGTGGTTCAATATATGAATATCCATCAACTTCATCCATTTATAAAAATAAACTGAAAGGAAAAACACATAATCATCTCTCTATATGACTAAAAGCATTTGACAAAATCTAACACCCTTCATGATAAACGTCTTAGAGAAAGCATGGATAAAACTGACTTACCTAAACAAAATAAAGGCAATGTACAGCCAATAGCCAAAATAAAATTAAATGAAAAGAAACTTAAAGCATTTCCATTAAAATTGGGTCCAAAACAAGTCTGTCAACTTTCATCATATCTCTTCAATTATAGTACTAGAAGTACTAGCTAGAAAAAGACAACTAAAGGAGAACAGGTGAATACAAATTGGAAAGAAGCCAAAGAATGGCTAGTCAAAGAAGATTTCATGTTACAAATATCTGACTCCAAAAAGTCTACCAGAAGAATCCTATAGCTGATAAACACCTTCAGCAGCATGCCTGGACACAAAATTAACTTTGGTGAGGGGGGAACTGGGAAAGGGAAAAGCATTTGGAATGTAAATGAAGAATATATAAAACAAAAAAATGAAAAAAATAAAGATACCATTGATTATAATGAAAAAAAAGAAAAGAAATCAGTAGTCCCTTTCCGCACAAGCAACAAACAGTCTGAGATAAAAGTTTGAGAAATAGTACCTTTCACAATAGACACAAATATTATAATATACCTTGGTGTAACTGTAACTAATCAAGTGAAAGACCTGTATGACAAGAACTTCAAGTCTCTGAAGAAACATGTTGAAGAAGATATCAGAAGCTGAGCATGGACTGGTAGTATTAGCAGTTGGTGGGTAGGCAAATTCTAAGATGTTCCAGAGACCTGGAATGCAGAGGACGCAGAGGACCCAGGGGATCTATGGGGTGCGACGCTAGCAGAGACTTTTTTTTTTTTTGCAGAGATTCTTATCAGAGAGGGATATGGATCCAGAAGTGGTCAATTCTTGTACCCAGGCAGGACTACCGATGGAGGGATAAGGACTGCAACCCACCCATAAAAACTTTGATCCAAAATGTGTTTTGCCAACAAGTTTTATGGTGGCAAAAATAGAGCAGAGACTGAGGGAATGGCCAATCACTGCCCCAAACTGAGGCTCATCCATGGGCAAGAACTAATCACTAACACTATCAATGATACATCATTATGCATGCAGACAAGAACCTAGCATAACTGTTCTCTGAGAGGCTCCACACTGCAGCTGACTCAGACAGATGCAGAGACTCACATCAAAAGATTGGATTGGGCTCAGGGACTCTTATGGAAGAGCAGACAAGAAAGACCGTGGGCCCTGAAAGGGATAGGGACTCCACATGAAGACCAACAGAGTCAACTAACCCGGAACCTTAGGTTGGGGATTAAATCACCAACCTAAGAGCATGCACAGGGTGGACTTAGGTCTCATATGTAGCATATGAGAAGTTTGGTCTTCATGTGTTTTCCCCCAAAATTGTCCATGAGCTTATTGCCTACCTGACTGTGGATCCTGTGCCTCTAAATTGACTGTATTATCTGGCCTCAGTGGGAGAAAACACAACTAGCAACACAGCACCTTGATATGCATGTTGATGGGGATGACACCCAGAGCGATACTCCCCTTTTTCCAAAAAAAAAAAAAAAAAAAAAAAAGAGGAAGGTGGAATAGGGGTAGGACTAGTGTGAGGGAGTACTGGGAAGACAGGAACCATTGATAATGGGTTGTAAAGTGAATAAATAAACAAACAAATAAATAAAAAGTAAGTCAAATGCATGAGTCATTTCTCTAACATTCAATTATGCAAATTATAAACCAAAAATCAGGTTTTCTTTCTTTAATATCTTATTTTTCTTAAAGCAGGCTCTCCTCTATCCCAGGCTAGCCTCAATTTTGCTATTCAGCCTAAGATGTCCTGAAACTTTGGACCAACTTGCCTCTCCTTTCTGAGTTCAAGTTGTATAGGCCTGCATCATCATACTCAGTTTATGGGATTCAGGCTAAGCAGAAAATAAGCTACATACCCCATACTCCCACAGTCCTCCATGCTGGGGACTAAACTAAGGGAATCTCACTCACTAAGCATGCCTTTTATTTACTCCCTCATCTTTTCACTGTAGAAATTTTGTATCATATTTTATCACTGATGCAGAAGCTGTGGGAAAATTCTGTTTACTAAAAGGCTTGCTCCTTGTGGCTTGCTTAGCATGTTTTCTTATACAACTCAGGGGCCTAAGGTTGTCACCACCCACAAAGGGCTGGGCCCTCCCACAACAAGCATCAGTCATGAAAATACAAGACAAACATGTTTATATGCTAAATATACAGAATTTTTGCAGTTGAGTGTCCTTTTCAAATGACTCTAGCTTCTGTCATGCTGACATAACACCTACCAACACATTTTATTTTCTAAACTTTAAGTTCACATTCATATAAAGATAACTATAAATTTTAAAATATGGTCCGATGAGTTCTTACTTACAGAAAATATATTACTGGCCACTCTAGTATAGAAGTGAGTAAGACAGGTCCCCGTACTAGAGCCAGGCTCAGGCCTTTCCATTAGGCTGTAGATTTTTGGCTGAGTTAGGCCCAACAAGTGCCCACCTTCTTGGCAGCTTCTTTCTTGGCATGTTGACCCTGTAGGACCACCACAGCTTCATCCACCTTGGAACAGCGGGACTTGGGGGACTCCAGTATGTGCAGCAGCTCAGGGTTGATGATTTCCAGTAGCATCCCAGTAATTTTTCCAGCCAGGTTTGAATGCATTGTTTGAATAAGTGGGAACAAACTCTTCCCCCATTCTCTGCTTCTATTCCTGAGGAGGCACTGCAGCCAGCATGGAAGCTGTCAGGAGCTCCTGACCCTGGATATGGACTGCAGGCTGGGAGGCCTGCAGCAGCTGAATGGCAGGATGAGGGCTAAGGACAATGGAGGCATTCTTGTATGGAGCCACAGCCCTGGAAGCAGCAGTGGCAGCAACTGTAGCACGAGGCTTAAGATTTGGCACAGCTGTAGGGACACCTCCAAATTGGCAGCTGTCAGACAGTCATTGCTGGGCGGCACCAGCCCCACCAAAGTCCATAGCCAAGCAGTCCAGGCACTCAGAACTGAGTCTCTGAATGGTAGTAGGAAGGCCATGAGAGGCTAGAGCATTACCAGGTGGAGCCAGATGTCAAAGAGCTGCACACGGACCAGACTGCCACAGATCACTTGGCATTCCTTAGAAGCCTTTCGGTCTCCCTCCTTGCTGCCAGCCTGGGTTATGCGTCATCTCTGCTAACTGGTTAGGCGTGTAATATGGAGGTTTTCCCTGCACCTGCAGACCTTTGGGCACAAAGTAGCCACCAGCTGCAGACTGGAACCAATTTAAGAAATAGTAGGCAGGGAGTCTTCTCAGCCCAGCCACACTCTGCATATACTGATTGGTTAGGGGAGCCTTCTGCTCCTCCTTCCTCTGGGCCAGGGTGACATACAGTGGCTTGGAGCCCCCAATATGTTTGTTAATCTCAGATAAAAGCTTTGGTTGCCTCTTCAGGGGAGGAGAAACAGACAAAGACAAACCCTTTGCTTCTTCCATCTGCTAGCATCACCTTTGCACTGGTGATTGATCGAAAAGGAGAAAACTCCTTAAATTCTCATCATCAGTGGTGTCATCTAAATTCTTAATGTAGAGATTCACTCTCTGGTAGCAATTAATCAACTCCAGCCTCAGCAGCTCAAATTTCCATTTTAATTCAGCCCGATGCTCCACTTTTTTTTTCCCTGTGCATGGCCTATGAATATGGTTTCCTGCTCGTTTCTTTTCCATTCATTTCTTCCACAGCCTTTATTGGCATCATAAAGTTTCTCATAATTTACAAAGCCAAAGCCTTTGGATTTTCCACTGGAGTCTCTCATCACCTTGACACTTAGGGTCTTACCCAACTGGCTAAAGAGCTCTTTCAGATTCCCATCATCCACCTTTTCTCCAAAGTTTTTGATATAAACACAGGTGAGTTCCTTGGACTTAGCTCCAAGCTCGGCTTCCAGCTCTTTTCGAGACCACAAACACCTTGTGGACATTGAGGAACATGACATTTTCTTCTCAACAGACTTGTAGGTGGCCTCTTGGGTAACGAAGTAGACAAAAGCATAGCCCTTAGAGTTGTTCTCATCACAACCCACCTTACAGGACAGGATGTTTCTAAAAGCAGAGAAAGTGTCACACATGGCCTTGTTGTCTATAGATTTGTCCAGGTTCTGGATGATTTCCCACACTAGACTTTCTCAAAGAGGGATCACTCTGAGACTACATGATGTGGATTGGCTTTCTCTTGATCACTTCAAAGTTCATGGTGTCCAAGTCCCTCTCAGCATGAGCAGACTTCTGGATGCTGATGTAGGCATAACCCAGAGAGAAGCAGGTGATGTTATAGCCACAGACCCACATGAACAGCACAGGCCCTACAGGGCTGAACTTTTCATACAGCCTGGCTTCAGTGACATCTGAGTGCAGATTGCCCATATATAAGGAGGCCCTTGGATAGCCTGCTGGCTGTAGCATTCATCTCCCTACCCAACACAACACCAATCCCCTCGAGGAGGACTTCTTGCAAGGCCTACTGCAGGAAAAAAAGGGGTCTCTGAGGAGCTGTTGCACGTGGCCTAAGCCCAGAGATGGCACCAGTGATGCTGGGAGAGGCTGAAGCAGGGAGCCTCCAAGACAAGACCAGAGTGTGGGACTACTTGCACTAGACCTCAATGCCCCAAGACAAAAGGCTCTCAAAAACAATATGGCCCTCTCCTGGAGTTTGTACTCTCCAGATGTCCTGGATTGGAGCTTAAAAAATAAGAATTAAAGTAGGCAATACCCTTGCAAAGGGGGCAAAATTCTTTCAAGAGGCCTTTAGATGCTGTGCTCACTGTGGCTTTGGGGACATACATTTCAAGATAAATATAGGCCCTGGGCTCCAGCTGGTTTTCACAAACAGCGGCCCTGGAAGGGGGAAACCAAATCTTTGAGGGTGCCAGCAAAGGGCAGCATGGACAAGTGGTGCAGCCAGATGGGTGCTGGGCTGTCATGCAGTAAGGAGGCATACAAGAGCCGGTCAGGCCTATGGGGAGGTTTACCACTGGATGGAAAGACAGATGCTGATGGACAGGCAGGCCTGAAGCAGTGAAAGTCACTTCCCTGAGGGCTTCCAGCACAAGTCACTGCCTAGTTCTCTTTTTCTTTTGTTTCCCTTTCTCTTTTTCCCCCTCTTCCTCCCTTCCCTTCCCTTCCCTTCCCTTCCCTTCCCTTCCCTTCCCTTCCCTTCCCTTCCCTTCCCTTCCCTTCCCTTCCCTTCCCTTCCCTTCCCTTCCCTTCCCTTCCCTTCTCTTCTCTCTTTCTTCCTTTTTTAAGATTTTGTTGAGGCATGTTTTCTATTTTTTAAAGCTTTTTCTCTTTTTTGCTTCAGGCTTGCTGAGCCCAAACATAACACTAGTAGCTGGGACCCAGCATGAGAGAGTAAGCTGGTCTTCTGTTGAAGTAAGTTCCAACAGACATGCTGGCACATAAGTGCCAACATTATAAGAAGAATGAGTCTTCCTTCCTCCATCGTCCTTATGTAGGCCTCCAGCAGAAGGTGTGGCCCAGATTAAAGGTGTTTACTACCACTCCTGGATCTAAAACTTGCTTTGTCACAGACTGACCTTGAACTCAGAGATCTACTTTCTTCTGTCTCCTGGTATTAAAGGTATGCACTACCTTGCCTGGGCCTAAGCTTCTCTTGGCCACTATACATCAAGATCTTCATGCTAAGATCCAGGTCAGAAATTTGTGTATTCCGGTCTCAAGATCTGGATCACAGATGTGCCCTCCATTTCTGGATTGTAGTTCATTCCAGAAGTAGTCAAGCACATTTTTTTTCAGGCAAGGTAACATTATAGATCAAAGATTTTTGTGGCTGAGTTGGTGTATAAATTTCTCTTTTGATCCCCTACTGAGTACCTTTTCATATTAAAGATAGAACATGGGGGTGAATTGTCTACATAGGCACCAGTTCAACCTCTCTATGCTCAATGACTTGTGTAGATATATGTAGTTGGAGTTTTTGCTACCCTGCTTTTGCTCCTGGTGGCTCTCAAGAGCTATTTTTAGATGAGCAGTGAAGGACACACACAAATTAACTTATTTTTTACATGCCTTACTAGCTCAGTGGTTGGATACTTCTCAACTTCGTGTTGCTAGCATGCCCTTTCCTCTGGTATTCCTGGATCAACATCTTCTAAAGTTACTTTTAACCTTGTTGCCCTGTTACTTTCTGTGAAGCCCATTGGTTTATACTGCCCAAGACACTTCTGTGCAGTGCTTCTGATGGCCACTTTCCCTGACTCCTACATTTTGGTTTTGTCTGTCTCTCTGCCCCTATCAAGGTGATTCTCCCTTTCTTACTCATGTGTTTTTGCCTTCAGAACTCTAAGGGTCCCTCCCCATCTCTCTTTGCCCAACCACTGGCTGTCTGGCAATTCTTTAATACCAATCAAATTCAGCTGGGGACAGGCTTCCTTTAGCCAGAATGCAGGACAGTGAAAACAAGTTGTGTGTGTGTGTGTGTGTGTGTGTGTGTGTGTGTGTGTAACACAATTAGTAAGAAAACACCAGCCCTTACAGATATTGACTTTAACAATGGGCCCTTGCTATCAATTTGTGGAGAGCAACCTCATTTCTTGGCAACATCAGAAAAGATTCCTCCTGGCGAAGATGGGATCAAATACAGAATCCCACAATGAGTCATTATGCAGAGACAGAGACCTTGGAACACATCGCTCTAAATAAGATGTTTCCATCAAATTCCTTCTCTCCGAACCCAGGGACCCCTGGGTAAGAGGAGACAGAAGGATTGTGGGAGACAGAGGAGATGGAAGACACCAGGAGAACAACATCCTTTGAAACACCTGAATAAACTTCATATGAACTCATAGAGAATGAAGCAGTGAGCATAGAACTTATAATGTTCAATATAATATCTTCTGCATATACATTATATATAGTTTTCAGTGTATGTTTCTGGTACTCCCAACGTGCAGAGTAATGTTTTGTTTACTCTTGTGCCTTCTCTTGGGGGCACTTTAACTTCTGTAGTTTTGACTTGTCTAACTTTGATGTGATTTTTTTGTTTTATCTTATTGTTTTTTATTTTGTTAAATGGTAGTACCCACTGTTTTAAAAAATAAATTTAAAAAGAGAGATTAATCTATCATTAATAATAGCACATTTAGGATCCAGGTATCTCCTAATAGCACCTCAAGTTGGGAACCAAACTTCCATTTAAAATAAATGTACTTTTAGGGGATAGTTTAAGTCCAATCCATAACATCAACATTCCTTTTCATCTCTCCCATATTAAATAACAAAATCTTTCCTTCTCCCACTAAAAGAAAATCGATAATTTAAAAAAGGCTTCTTTATTTGTATTTTATGTGATTGAACATTTACCTAAATGTATGTATGTGTTTTTCTGTGTAGTCTTATGTGCTATCCAATAGTCATTTAAAAAAGAACTTCTTTGGATTTTGTTCCTTGCATTCTAAGAAACTGGTCTGATAATAAAAGCTTAATATCATTAATAAAGAATAAATGAAATATTTACTATGTACAAAAGGTAAAAAACAATGTAATGGTGAATCACACATATAAGTATTCCATTACTGAATATATATATATAAAACAACATTTTAATCAAATTGTAGTATCTTTCTATGTATTTTGTCAGGGTTCAAATATGCTTAGCTCAAAGAGTAGCACTGTTTGGAGGTGTGGCCTTGTTGGAGGAGGTGTGTCACTGTGTGCATGAACTTACAACCTTTACCCGAGCTGCCTGAAAGTCAGTCTTCCATTAGCAGCCTTCAGATGAAGATGTAGAACTGTCAGCTCCTCCTGCACCATGTCTGCCTAGATGCTGCCCTGTTCCCTCCTTAATGATAATGGACTGAACCTCTGAACCTGTAAGATGTCCCAGTTAAATGTTATCCGTTATAAGAAAAATGAAGATATGTATTACTGATGCTATGAGGTACCATCTTCAAACAAGTGGTACTATGTCACTTGCTGGCCAGTCCCCACACTTTTCCTCTTCTCAAAGGTAACCATTACTTTCATTTTTCCACAGTCAACTTTCTTCTTCCAGAAGGATTCTTCAAATAAATTATACACTAAACTTTTTGTGTATATTGCTTCATTTAATCAGTACTATATTAAGATATTATATATAATATATATTATTACATGCACAATGAGTTTACTAATTTGTAATGCTAAATAGTATCCCATCATGTAAACACATTTTTGAATTCTCAAATTTATATATCTAAGGAGTTCAAGTTTAGTTACTGTTTATCTTCAAGTGATCAGTGCTAAACACATGGACATAAAATCAATTTTAGCTGCATTCAGCAGGTTAGGTTTGTGTAACAATAATTATAAAAGATGAGGATATGAACTTTAGACGAAATAGCAGACATAGGAGGAGATGGAGCCATTAAGTCCAGAGGAGGGGTAAAAATTATGTTTATACAGTATTCATATACAAAATTTTCAAAAAAATTAAAAAGAAAGAAAATTAAAATTCTGGCATTGTTTTGAACATGTATAGCACCCCCCATCTCTTACTGACAAAGACAAGAATATAATTTCAAGGATAATCTGTGTAGTTACTATTCTTTTTCCCACACTCTATTCTAGAGAGAGATAATACCTGAATCTAATTTCATTCCTTTTGTTTCTTCTTTGATTATAACTCCTAACAACCAACCAAACTCCATCAATAACCAAGAACCAACCACCTCACCTCTCAGGTCTCTAGCAATTATATACCTTCTGAAAGTTCCCAGAATTTTTAATAACACACAATCACAGAAATTATCTGCAGCTTAAGAAACCATGCCTCTGTTAGAGCACAAGGCAAGTCAGTCAGCTTCTTTAGACAATCCTAGGCAGCTCTATAGCACCATACCTGTGATTCAAATGAAAACATGTTCTTGCAATATTCTTGTGTTTTTAAGAAAATTACAAAATTCTTAACAATGTCACAATGTTCCCCCCATTTTAAGCCATTGATTGTTCTGTATCAGGAAATTTAAACAGAGATATTTATAATGGAATATGTGCTTTTGAGGTCAGTGGCCAAGTTTTTTCAGGAGACCTTTCTTTCTCCTTAATATTATTTGTTTTGATTATATTAACAACTTTTCATTTCCTGTGGAAATATAAATTTCCTGTGTCGCTAATGCAAAACTTTTGCTGGCTTCCATTCTGATGTTAATACATCCTGTAGTATACAGGCTGATTTAATTTACTCCTTGGCTCAAACAGCTCTTTATTTTTGCTGTAGGCCCTGAGCCAGGCTCTCTAGGTTGTTTCTTAATGGCATGAAATTAGCTTAAATATCTTTTTTCGATTTGCACTCCTGAACCCAATGGCAGCCTTTTTTCATCACATACACACAGTCTTGTAAGCCTAGGCATTCTTTCTGTTGGAAATTTAGGAAAATTATTTGTTCTAGAAACAGATTTTTAACTTTTCGGGCACAAAGTCCTATATTTCCCAGTTAATGCACCAGGAACTTTGAGATCTGGGGGGTTTTGATTTGGCCACAATCATTTTAAAAAATGATAATATTTCACACAATTGAAGTACTAGGCAGTGTGATATCAGAGACCTCTCGTTAAAGCTTAATATATTATATTAGAATAGTATACATTAGAACCAATATCAGGGTCATATTCCTTATCTATACATCTGTAGGTGCTACTCATGCCTTTATTGGTCTAATAACTTGCTTTCATCTGGTATTCAAATTTTCATATGTCATGGTCTCTATTAATATCTGCATTGTATCAGGGTCTTATATGGCTTTGTTCACAGCTGAGTCTAATCTTTTATTTTAAAAAAAATCAGTGAATGCTTCTCCATAGCCTTGTATAATCTTTGTAAAAGAGGTAGAATTTTTGTGGGCTCCTCAAACTTGTAATTTGTCCCAAGCTCTTAAAGTCTCTAAGTGACATTATTCTATATTAATATAAAAAATTGAATATATTCTTGTATATCAGAGTACTGACCTTAGGCTAGCAATTTTTTTTTACTATATTCATTCCCCTAGCTCTATTTGACTCTTTAATATTTATCAGTTCTTCCCTCCACTATGTTTACCAACTGTTACAAATTCTTGCCAGTCATGGGGTATTATTATATGTTGAGTAGCCAAGTTATTTATAATTTGTTTCATATAAGTTGAATACACCCCATATGAAATTGCAGCCTTTTAAAATTGACTTAAACCTAAAATTTTTATAGGAGAGCATTCTATTTTATCATAATCTTGTTCCATACCATTTGTGATGGTTTGTATATGATTGGCCCAGGAAGTGACCCTATTAGGAGGTGTGGCCTTGTTGGAATAGGTGTGTCACTGTGGGAGTGGGCTTAAGACCCTCACCCTAGTTGCCTGGAAGTCAGTCTTCCACTAGCAGCCTTCAGATGAAGATGTAGAACTCTCAGCTCCTCCAGTACCATATCTGCCTGGATGCTGCCATGTTTCTGCCTTGATGACAATGAACTGAACCTCTGAGCCTGTAAACCAACCCCAATTAAATGTTGTCTTTTATAAAACTTGCATTGGTCATGGTGTCTGTTCACAGCAGTAAAACCCTAAGACACCATTAACAAGCATATGCTTTAGGACTACTGGGAAAGTTGATGGATATCTCATAACCGTGTGCTGCCCTTCTCTCACCTGTTGGTACATTTGGTTTAAGATTAACCTTTTCTATCAAAATTGGCTGTTTTATCTGATTGGCCTCCTGCTTTTTCAGCTCTTTTCTAACTGGATCACCCTCCAGCACAGTTTTCCCACTTTCATCCCATAGGAAACTCAGGAGCCATTTATTCAGTCATGAGCTTTTTTGCTCTCTCTTTTCTGGTGTCTCTCACTACCTAAGTGCTTCCACCAAATCCTCTGCAGTAGCACAGTCAATTCTGCAACTCTTTCAAAAAAGTGTGAGTAGAGCTACCTCCTTTCTTTTTACATTTCAGCCATTTATATTTTGTTGTTGTTGTTTCTCCTCCATTTCCACCCACAATTTTTCCAACCACTCAGCCATTTTTCCAAATGTTTTGAAACAAAAATATATGAAGAACAAAAAGAGAATTCAGAAAATGCCCTCCTGGAGGGATATTCTCTAAGCAGCAGGAGCTGCAATAAACTTTTTGCTGGCATCTTTAAGAAAGTAATATATATTCCTTCATCTCCTGCCATGTTCTCTAAGGCATTTGAAATCAAATTTTCCATTTGTATCCTTAACTTTCAAGCCCCATGTCAGACACTACTTGTAGCTTGTCTTTGCTACTTTGTGGGTTCATTTTCTCTTTCTTTATGCTCCTCCCCCTTTCATACCCTAAAACTAGCTAGGAGAGAAATAAAGACAGAGGAGAGAAAAAGATGGATAACTGTGAGTCTAATTTCTTTCTTTTTGTTTCTTCTTTGAGCACAACTTCTAACAAATTGCAATGAAATACTTGAATGACCAGAAACCACCAACCTCACCTATTAGGGCTAGAATTCTGAAATGTTTGAAGAATTCAAATCACAAAATCACAGAAAATATCTGCAGCTGGTAGGTAAAATCATGACTCTGATAGTGCACAAGGCAAATCAGAGCTGCTGCTGTGAAGGAGTCTCTTATCCCCACATCTGGGATAAAATGTAAACATATATTCTTATAATATTTCTGTGTTTTAAAGAAACCAAAATTTAAAAATTCTTATGAATGTTACCATAGTCTACATAGATAGTGATATGCAGTGAATGGAACATCACTGAAGACAGTACAGTAATAATGATACACAAGGGATGGAATATAACTGAAGTCAGAACAGTAAGAATGTAAGAGATGGAAGTGAGGAGTTGTGTTAGGAAAGAAAGTTTTCTGAACATGGCAAGCTGCTTTACCCATAAACTCACAGAATCAGTTGTTGTCTGTTTCAGATATGCTTGAGACTGTGTCTATCAAAATTCTATTTTGGATAGGGAATGGCTCATGAGACCCCTGGTGTGCTACAGAAAGTTAATTTAAGTTGCTGGGATGAAGTGGGAGTCATGTTCCTCAGTAGTGTGGCAAATGCTCAGTTACCTTTCCGAAAATAACACCAAACCCATGTCTATGCAAAATTAAATTAAATGTACAGAAATAATAATTGAGAGTAGGGACACTTATTAGAAAGAATAAGAGGTTCAACCCAACTGCAAAAGGAGTAAGAGAGGACCTCAGAGGCAATATTATCAAATAATATTTTATAGATAAAGAATTGTGAAAGAATAAATAATAAACTGTAAGCATCACAAAATGTGGGTTCATATACAACATTTTGACAGGTATCTTAGGAAAATATCTAGAAATACACTTATAAAGAAATTATACATCAATTTTTCAAATTAATTTATAACCTATAATCTAAGGAACTTGTGTCATTTCACAAACTAAACAATATATGAAAGTTATAGTTTAGTACTTAAAATTATGACTTGATTTAACAACTCTTGTCAGTGTGGTGGTATATCATTGTGCTGGCAATTTTCATTTGTAGAATAGCTAACACCTCTAATCGTTTTTCATCTGAACCTTTTGGCTCCTGGGAAAAATGACATTTAAAAATTACTTTTTCTAATTTTTACTTTATTGTGAAATGTTAATATATTGTTAACAATTCTCATGACCAAGTTCATTAGATGTGTGCACTGTTCTCATTAGATATTGAATAAGTAGATGGCATGTATTTTGAAAAATATAATTCTATATAATACTGATGCATAGTCATTAGTTATTCCACTTGCATAATGAAAACAGCAGTAAAAACGACTACTGGGATAAAGAAAATTTCATAATTCCTTATATGCAGAGCTATGGCTGATGAGAGGGAATCAGACTTTTCCAGAGATAAGATACTTGATAGATTATCCAACCCCTAAATATATGTACATAAGAAAAACACTTAATATGTTCACTATACACACACATATACATATATGTGCACGTGTACAGATACATATATGTATATCCATACACATACACATCCATATATATATGTGTATGTGTATATATATGTATATTTCTATAATATATATCCATATATATATGTGTGTGTGTGTGTGTGTGTGTGTGTGTGTGTAACAGTAATAATTGTAGAAAAAAAGTCCATGACCTTGACCTTAAGGGGGCACAGGAAGAGTTGTATAGGTAGAGAGATTATGTAAGTTATGTAAATTTAGTACTCATGTATGAAATTCTTTTAAAATTTGAAAATTAGATTAAAAATAAAAGCAAGAAGAATTGATTGACTAATCTAAATTTGTACATTCTATAAGAATGACTTTTGAAATTTATCCATGAGCCTGAATTATCTTATATACTTACATGTAGGAAAACTATCTAGGCCATGTATCCTTCATTTAACATTGACAGTGAGATAAAATGTTATGAGTGTTTACAGGATGATGAATACAACTAGATAATTATCACCTTACAACCTTGCTGATTTAGCCTGGCCTACAACACCTTATAGTTATATTCATTAAGAAGGCTTTCAATAAAGTAATAACTACCTTTGATTTTTCAGAGTACACAGTGTGTATTCATTTTAAGTAAACTACTTCTCATTTATCTGTAAATGTTGACTGCAGTTAACCAATTTCAAATCAATTACACAAACTATAGCATATCATTTTGTTAGTGCCTTAATATTTTTTAGTTTGAAAGAAGCATAACTTAAAAAATAAATTTATATAGACAATGATTTGGTACCTGTTTTATTATATTTTTGACAATTTCACATATATATGAAATGTATATATGAGACCTTCTCTCATCCCACTATCACTCTGATGCTTCCCTGATTCTTCCTGAAATATCTCCTATTATCCTGCATGTAGTTTTTTTTTTTGGTAATACACTGAGTTTAGCCATCTATGGATACATATGCAAGTATCCAATAAAGTCTGATTGGCTCTCCAATGAGCATGCATTTGAAGACACAAAGTCTCCATTCCCAAGAATTCATCAGTAGACAATACTTAAACAAGAATGGGTGGGTTTTCATGAGCTCTTCCCCAATCTATGATTGGCTGTTAACAGGTTTAGTATTGTACAACCTTAGTATGATCTTAATAAAAATTGGAAATATCAGTTTAAATGAATTCCATTTCAAATAAGTTTTAATCAGTAATGTTGAGATCATATATAAGGGAGGTTCTCTTGATGAAAATTTCTATAAGATGGCTTGAAGAAAGTTTAGTGACTTTGAACTTATTATTTATTTTAACATGAGAACAGTTAATTTTATGAAGTAACGAAATAATGAATTTATTTGAAAGCAAAAAGTTATAGCTCAGAAGACACCAGATTTCTTAGAGACTTGAACATGAATATTACAATTTCCAAAATGAAAAAGGTATTATTTATTTATTTATTTATTATTCGGTCTTTTTTTTTGACTAGCTACATAATTGTACTGAAGGGAGAATCAAAATGAATAATGTTTAATGATTCAAGAAAAGCTAAGAAAAAGAGTTTAGACTAAGTACTCCCAAGTTTATTTAGATTAGAAATGATTGTCTTCATACCATATACAGTTACCAAACCCAGACACTAGTGTAGATGACAACAAGTGCTTGCTGACAGGAGCCTGATATAGCTGTCTCTGGAAAGACTCTGCCAGTGCCTGACAAATACAGAGGGGGATGCTCTCGGTCATTTGATTGAGCACAGGATCCGCAAAGGAGGAGGCAGAGTAAGGACTGAAGTGGCTGAAGAATTTTACAGCCCCATAGTAGAAACAACAATATGAAAAAACCAGTATACCCAGAGTTCCCAGGGGCTAAAATATCAACCAAAGAGTACACATGGAGGGACCCATGGTTCCATCCACATATGTAGCAGAAGATGACCTTCTTGGTCCTATGAAGGCTTGTTGCCCCAGTTTAGGAGAATGTCAGGACAAGGAAGCTGAAGTGGGTAGGTTAATGAGCAAGGGGCAGGGTAAGGGTTTTTGGAGTGGAAATGAGGAAAGGGGATAACATTTGAAATGTAAATAATGAAAATGTCTAATAGAAAAGAAATGATTTTCTTCATGAAGTCCAATGCTATGATGCTATAATGCACATGTAGACTAAACAAAAAAAGGGAAATGAAATGTAAATATAGAATATATCCAATAAAAAATATTAATTAAGTCAGAACGTGATGTATATCCAACTGAGTTAAGACTTATTATTGTTACATGTGATTACATAGTTTATGGGAAATTGTTTTATTAATAAGATAGTTTGAACTTCATATGGCATATAGTCAATGGAATTCAAAGATCAAATTCTAGAACTGAGAAAATTTTGAGTATTATTATTTCAGTGCTATTTGGGATACTGAATAGTTGGATATATTAATGCTTAAATCAGCCTTGAGGAATTTTATTTTTATCTAGAAGATAGAAAAAATTCAATAACATGATGTTTCCTGAATTTTTGTGCTGTTTTGGAAGATACTTTATCAAAATGGTCAAAACTATGAATTATGTAAGAAGAGGGAAGTCAAGTAATTAGAAGATTATGTTTTGAAGTGAGAAGACACCCCAAATAAAACTGCATAGTGCAACAGGACAGATGATAGATATTTTTCCTGTTGCAGGTAGAGGAGTGTATTACAAAAAAGAACTATTCTTTAAATTTTCTTTATACTTTAGTGAGATACAGTTTACATATGACAAAGTTTACTCACTACTCACATTCAGTATTCATGTGAATGATTTTTACTAATTTTACAAAATGATATAACCGTCACTGTAAATCTGATTTTATTATAATTTATAACTTTTATTTGTATATATTTGTTGGAATCCATGTGTGAGGGCATTTAAAAATAAGTGTACTTTATATCTTGTCTATATTAATTTCCATACACATCTAAATGTTTTATCATGTCCTTTCAGAGGTGCTATTATCATGAATGTCATTAGAAGAAAGGTTTTGAAGGAACAAAGAGAGGCAAATAATAGCAAATAACACACAGGAACATATAAAGTGATTACTGTCATATTGGTTTTTGGCCTCTGAGTGTAATGGAATTTTAATCCAACAACATGGCTACTCTCCCTGCAACACAGACACATACTAGCACACACTTTTAATCCACAACAGTATTGGTAAGGTTAGTTTGTAGAAGGAAGCAGTAAGGTTTGAAAGTGAAGTCAGTAAGATGAAGGGCTTCAGTGAGTACAGGTCAGTTGAGTTCATGTCAGCTCATTTCCGTGAAGTTCAGAGTTAAGTCAATTCTTTTTAGTTATGTGAGTTCAGGTGAGAGAAGTTGAGGTCGATTCAGTTAAGTTCAGTTGAGTCAATTGAGTCAGTACACTGAATACAATGCAATAGAGTTGAGTTTATTTGCAGTTCAGTGCAGGTCAACAGAGGCAGTTGAAGCCAGAAAATAAGAAGGAGCCAGAAGCTTAGAACAAATTTTTGAGAGTTAGTTTGAAGCCATGCTGAACAATTCATTGAGAAGCTGAGAAAATCCAGATTGAATCAGTAAGCTTGAAAGGAGTTTGAACAGGACAGATGAGTGGAACCAGCCAGTCAGATTTCAGAAAGAACTAGAAATGATGAGCTTCTTTAGCAGCAAGCCTCTGAGATGACATTTATATCAGACAAATAAAAGTTACATTTATATGAGAAATTTTCACAGAAATGGAAGATTGATATTCAAATATAAATATAAAACCTATATATCAAACAATTATAGATTTATATATGTTCCTTCCAATGACTTTTACATAGACTTAATATTTTTATTTTTTGAAATTATAGTTTAGTTAACTACATTTCCCTCTTTCCTTCCCTCCCTTTAACTCCTCCCCCACCATATAATATTCTTCTTGGTTCTCTTTCAAATTCATGGGTCCCTTTTCCTTTAATTGGTGCCACATATATTTATTTTCTAAATATATAGCTCAACATGCTGAGGCCATATACTTTTTTATTTTTTATTTATTGAAGGGGAGTAAAAATACTTTATGATAAAATTAAAGATTTACATGGAAAATATTTCAGATAAACACATTAAAATTGACAATTTTCATGGAAAATTAAAGAGTAAAGTGGTAGACATGTAAAACATTGCTAAATTAATCGAAATATGGGATAGAAACATTTTATGATAGAATTGAAGGTTTATATGGAAAATATTTCTGAGAAAAATATAGAAAAACATGTTAGAATTGAAGATTATCATGGAAAATTTTGTATAGATGTAATAATGGTAGTTATAAAAGTATTCCTAAGTTGACTGAAGGTTGAATTATAAACATTTTCTGATAAACTTGAAGATTTACATGGAAAATATTTTTGATAAAATTGAAGAAATATATAGAAAAAACATGTTAAAATTAAAGATTATCATGAAAGTTCTATAGATAAAATGATAAGCATAAGTTGATTGACGGTGGAATTATAAACATTTTCAGATATCATTGAAGATTTACATGGAAATATTTCTGGTAAAATTCAAGAAATAAATAGACAAACACATTAAAATAGACTATTTCATGGAAAATTTTACATATAAAATAGTAGATATAAAAACTCTTTCTAAATAAATTGAAGGTGGAATTAGAATCATTTCTGATAAAATGGAGGAAGTATATAGAAAGACATTAAAATTGAAGATTATCATGAAAAATAATGCTGATAAAATGGTAGACATAAAAACATTACTAAATTAATTAAAAGGGGACTATAAACATTTTCTGATAAAATTGAAGATTTACATGAAAAATATTCTGTTAGTTTGTGTCTTTTTATTGGGGAGTTGAGTCCATTGTTGTTAAGAGATATTAGGGAATAGTGATTGTTGCTTCCTGTTATTTTTGATATTATTTTTATGTTTGTGTGGGTACCTTCTTCTGGGTTTGTTGGAAGAAGAGTACTTTCTTGCTTTTTATAGGGTGTAGTTTCCCTCATTGTGTTGGCATTTTCCATCAATTATTCTTTGTAGGGCTGGATTTGTGGACATATATTTTGTAAATTTGATTTTATCATGGAATATCTTGATTTCTCCATCTATGATGATTGAGAGTTTTGCTGGGTATAGTAATCTTGGCTGGCAATTGTGTTCTTTTAGAATCTGTATGAGATCTGCCCAGGATCTCCTAGCTTTCATGGTCTCTGGTGAGAAGTCAGGTGTAATTCTCATAGGTCTTTCTTTATATGTTAGTTGGCCTTTTTCTCTTTCTGCCTTTAATATTCTTTCTTTGTTTAGTATATTTGTGGTTTTGATTAATCTCTGACGGGAGGTATTTCTGTTCGGGTCTAGTTTCTTTGGAGTTCTATAGGCTTCTTGTATATTCTCTCCTTAGTTTAGGGAAGTTTTCTTCCATAATTTTGTTGAAGATATTTGCTGGCCCTTTAAGTTGTAAATCTTCACTCTCATCTATACTTCTATTCCTTAGGTTTGGTCTTCACATTGTGTCCTCAATTTCCTGGATATTTTGGGTTACAAGCTTTTTGCCTTTTGCATTTTGTTTGACTGTTGAGTCAGTGGTTTCTATGGTATGTTTGGCATCCGAGATTCTTTCTTCTATCTCTTCATTCTGTTGTTGATATTTGCATCAATGGCCCCTGATTTCTTCCCAAGATTTTCTATCTCCAAAGTTGTCTCCCTTTGTGATTTCTTAGTTGTTTCTACTTCTGTTTTTAGTTCCTGGATGGTTTTGCTTAGTTCCTTTACTTGTTTGTGTTTTCCTGAAATTCTTTAAGAGATTTTTGTGTTTCTGCTTTCATGATTTCTGTGAGTTGACCCATTTTCTCCTGAATTTCTTTATGTGATTTTTGTGTTTCCATTGTAAGGGCTTCTAACTTATTCATGTTCCCTTGTATTTCTTTAAGAGATTTATTTATGTCCATTTTGTGTTCCTCTAACAGCATCATGACCAGTGATTTTAAATCCAAATCTTGTTTTTCTGGTGTCTTTGGGTAACCATGACTTGCTGTTGTTGGAGAATTTGGTTCAGATGCTGCTATGTTGCCTTGATTTCTGTTAGTAATGTTCCTGCATTTGCCTTTTGCCATCTGGTTATCTCTGGCTTTAGTTGGTCCTCTTGTCACTGTTTCGTGCTTGAACCTCCTGTGAGCCTGTAAGGCTATTTCTGCACCTTTGGATGACTGGGTTTCCCCTGCCACAGATTGCTGATGTGCTGCCCTACTCTTGGGTGCTGTTGGAGCCCTAGTGTGCCTTGTCCCAAGAAAGACTATACTCGGGTTGTCTCTGTGTACCTGGTGTTGCCTGTCTTGTCTGCCTGTTAGTGAAGATGGTGGATGCCATTAGTGAAGATGGTGGACACCATGAAGACCCCCTCCTATTGGTGATCACTCCTCAGGGCAACAGGCTCAGGACTGGGATTGCTGCTGGGTTTCAAATGCTCTGCTGATTCTGGTTCTCAAATGTCCCACTTCTACTGAATAACCTGTTCTTGTCTGTTCTGGAGAGAATATCAGGAAGTAGGATCTTCCCAGTGTCAGATGTGGCACAGGTCTACCACATCCAATGGAAAGGGGCAGTGGCCATTAACCTGGCTCTGCCAGTTCTCTAGAGAGTATCAGGAAGTGAGATCTTCCCCGTGTCAGATGTGGCTCAGGTCTCTGGCTGAGCTGGCTGCTTGGTCACAGGAGCCAAGATGGTCGAGACCTCAGACCACAGGGCTCCATCAAACCAAAGGACTCCCTGCAGGTCAAACGTTCCACTGCAAGATACATGCCCAGACAGCTGTAGAGGTGCCCAGCTCCTGCACACAGAAGGAACACAGGCAGCCTGCCTCTCAAGTGATCCCCCACTCCGGGTGTTCCCTGCGCACCTGGCTGAGATGGCTGCTTGGTCCCCAGGGCTAAGATAGTGGTGATCTGACCTCAGACCACAGGGCTCTGTCTAACCTTGTGATTCCCTTCAAGTCAGATGCTCCCCCACAGGATACATACCTAGGTATCTGTATAGCTAGCTGCCCAGCTCTCTCATGCAGAGGAAACCCAGGCAGGCTATGTCCTGAGCACTTCTTCACTCTGTATCTTCTGTATACCTGGCTGAGCTGGCTGCTTTATCACCAGAGCCTTTTCTAGTTATTTTTAATCTAGAGATTTCTGTAGTCTCTTTGAGGCTCCTCAGGCTTTCCTCCTATCATTTTAGTGTGTTTATTGGTTGTGGCCTTATTCAGGTCTTCTGTAGGTAGTTGTAAGGATGATACTTCATGGGTTTAGCCTGTCTGACATTTCTAGGAGACAGAACCTTGCAGCAAACTTTCTTGGATCTTAATCTTAAAATTTTTCATACCTTCTTCTGCAATGGTTCCTGGGACTTAGACTCAGAAATTTTGCTGTAGATGTATCAGTTTTAATACATTTTTATTTTAGTATATAAGTTTAATAATATTCATTACAGTATAATTTAAATCTATTTTTCCAGAATGCCACTATTTAAGTATATACTTTCTTTTCTTTGTTTTTCCTTTGTAAACCCTCCTTTATTTATTCCCTGCTATAAAGTTTGTGTTGAAGCTGCCAGATCATCAGTGATGCAGACACAATATAAGAGTTAAAGAATAAAGTAGTTGGATTCTGGGAATCCCTTTCCATAAATATCTAATAAAATTTTTCTTTCTGCATGTGACAATAACAGCATTTAATATCACTCTATCTACACATGGAGGGTCCCATGGCTCCAGGCACGTATGTAGCAGAGGATGGCTTGTTGGACATCAATGGGAGAAGAGGCCCTTGGTCCTGGAAGTCTCCTTGCCCTGGTGTAGGGGAATGCCAGGGAGGGGTGGCAAGAGAGGGTGGGCTGATGTGTGAGTACCCTCATAGAAGCAGGGGAAGGGAGGATGGGATAGGGAGTTTCTGGAGGGGAAATTGGGAAAGGGGAGAACATTTGAAATGTAAATACATAAAATAACCAGTAAAATGTGAATAATAATAATAATAATAATAATAATATCACTCTATCATTGAAAGAATAAGTGAATATTGGCTTTATTAACGTTACTCACTAAAACAACCTTTTAAAATATCCTCTGCATAATTAATCTAATCCTTTCCAGGTGCATTTGCAGGGCTATGGATGCCTGAGTGACCATATCTAAGGTCTCTTAGAATGTGGAGAAACAAGTGTTTATTATCTTTAATATTAACTCCTTTTCAGAAGTCATAGAGAAAATGTGTTACTTTAATGAAATCTTATAAAATATCTTACCATTATTTTAAACTCTAAAGCAGGATGTGGATCTGTTTAGAAATAGTTCTTTTGAGCAAATCTAATCTGTGTCATCAGGACATTGGTTCAGGTCATATGAACCAGCACTGGTAGCTCAATCCACTTACAAAGACCATTTATGTCTCAATAATGACAGTTCAATACAGAAGAAAACTCCATGCTTTTTCATTTGGCCTGAGTTCACTGAAGCATCAAGATTCCAAAGTCAAAGCAACTGATGACCAGCAAAGACTAGCAAGGTGATCCAATCCCACAGAGTGTCAGCAAAAAACAGTGTCAGCAAAGCCCAAAGTAGATCAGCAAAGAGTGACAAGGCAAAAACAATTCCACACAAAATTGTCTACTGTCTATTGGGTTATATTTATACCTTTTAAAAGCATTGTGTTCTCTCAAGCATACACTCTAATAAAACATCATATATCCTTTCTCCAGGCTCCTTCCAGAAAAACATCATGTATCTGTTCTCAGGATAATATTTTCCCACATGTGTGTTTAATCAAAAACATCCTCTCTTAAGACAATTTCCTGAAAAATAAATCACATGATACAATTGAGTCTCCAAAAAACCCAGGAATTTCTGACAGCAAAAGGAAATGACCAAGGAACAGAAAGCAATAGACCTACTAGAATTAAACCTGAGTTTTCAATGAGACTCTAAAAGCCAGAATGACCTCGATATTCTACAGAGTGGAAGAGACCACAGATGCCAACTCAGATTATTACTTCCAACAAAACTTTTAATTTCCATAAATGGAGAAAATATTTTATGGTAAATATTTCATGACAAACTCAAATTTAAGCAATATCTGCCTACAAATATAGCATTACAGAAGATGCTAGAAGGAAAAAAACACAAACCAAGGAAGTTAATTACACACATGAAAACACAGGAAAAAATAATCTCATTTCAACAAAACCAAAAGAGAATATCTCTCATATCTCTTGCTCCTCTCTCCTCTCTGTCTCCTCTCTGTCTCTGTCTCTCTGTCTCTCTCTGTCTCATACACATGCCTACACGCCCCCTACCACTATCACTAAAACAACAAAATAACAGGAAGTAATCATTATTTATTGATATATCTCAATATCAATTGCTTCAATTCCACAAAAAAGACAAAGATTAATAAAATTACTATAAAATAGGGATACATTCTTTTGCTGATTACAAGAAATACACATCAATACCAAGGATATACATTACCTCAGGGTAAAGGGTTGAAAAAATTTTTACAAGCAAATGGACCCAAGGCACACGCTGATATAGTGACTTCAATATCTAATAAAATATATGTCTAGCAGAAAATGCACCCCTTAATAAAAGAGACGAGGAAGAAAACTACATATCCATCAAAGGAAAAAGTGACCAAGTTGAAATTTCAATTCTTAATATCTAATCACAAAAATAGGATATCCAAAACCATAAAATAGGCACTACTACAACTTAAATCCTACATCAAATCCCACTCATTAATAGTGGAAGATTTCAATTCCTCTCACCATAGACAGGATATCCAGACATAAACTCAAAAGAGAAAAGCTAATGGATATTATAAACAAAATGGATCTGACACATAACACAAGACACTTCGCCTAAACATAAAATAATATACTTTCTTCTCAATACCTTATGAAACTTTCTCCAAAATTGACTGGATACTTGCACAATAAGCAAATCTCAATGGATATAAGAAAATTGATATAACAGCTATATCTAATCAGACCACCATTGATTAAAGCTGGACATCAAGAACAGTACTAACACAAAGCTTACAAACTTATGGAACTAGAACAAGTTTCTACTCAGTGAAAAGTGGTTTAAAACAGAAATAAGAAAGAAATTAAAAATTTTCTTGAATTTACTAAAAATGCATACATAGCATAACTAAACTTAAGAGACATAATGAAAGTAGTGTTAAGAGAAAAGTTCAGAGGACTCAAAGACTACATAAATAAAAGGAGAGATCTCTAGAAATCTAAAAGAATACCTGAAAGGTTTTAAACAAAAAGAACTAAGGCCACCCAAGTAGAGTATATAGTAAAATTATGTATCAAATTGAGGACTGAAAAATATCCTGGACTCCCAAGATCTCTCAGAATCTGTGTCACCAACCAGCAGCATACACCAGCTGATATGAGACCACCAAGATATTTACAGCAAAGGACTGCTGGGTCTGGACTCAGTCAGAGTAGATGCACCTAATAATTTACATATATTAAACATAAAGACAAATAAAATGCATTATAATAATAGAAATACACAGGTCAACACTGAATTTTCAATATTAATGAGCCAATATATAATAATTTTGATAACAACATAGTTAAAAAAATTGTTTTTATGTCACATTTAATCACCTATAAAATACCCATTTTATGTCTTTCTGTGGATCCAGTTTTGTAGGAGAGTACCAGAACAGAGAAATGGTAGGGGGATGATTGTGGAATAGTTGTGGGGAAGAGGACTTATGGGACATATGGTGGGGGGTAACTGGGAAAGGGGAAAGCCTTTGGAATGTAAACAAAGAATATAGAATAAAAAAAGAAAAAAATCATTACAGTCTTATATATAGCATCATTTTTAGCAGAAGTAAAGATAAACAAAATCTAGAATTACCAAGTGAATAGCAGTTGCAGGAACCAGAGTCAATTATAAAACATTCAAATGATTGATATTCAAGAGAGCACATGGTCAAATGGATTTGGCACATGTTGAAATCTGTTCACAGTAATACATAGATTAGTACTCGATTGAGAAACTGGAATGTTTTTGTACTTCATAGGATAGCAATCTTGGGGGACATCTTATCAATCCTGACATAGTACAATGGTCTGTATGTCAAAAAGTTACATCCTTGAGAAACTCTTACAAATTTCTCCAGGAACAAATTTAGAAAATATTTATTAGAGTATTTTTTATAATCACCACATTTTAAGTTGCCGTAATAGAACTGTCTATCAATGTGTTTCCATACAATGTTTTATTTTTACCAAATGTGAAATACCATGCCAAACATATGGCTTTGTGGTAGAGTAGTTACTTATTAAGTACAAAGCTCCAGCCTGATGGCACCACAAATGTACTGCAACAACAAAAATAACAACAATAATACAACAATAACAATAATAATCAGACGCTTGATTGATGTATATACATCCCAAATATTCCCCAGTCCCAGATTCCCTATTGCAGAGTTCCTCCATCTCCAGTATGACACTGAGAGGGCTGCTGCTTCTCCCCATATTCCCTCACTCTAATCCACATAGTCTCCATAAGATTAGGTAATCCTCTCCCACTGAGGACAAAAGAGGCATTCAATCCTCTACAACATAGGTACCAGCCCATGCATGCTTTTTAGCTGATGGCTCAGTTTCTGGCATCTCACAAGGGCTCAGGTTAGATGACACTGTTGGTCTTCCTGTGGGGTTTCCATCTCCTTGAGGGACTTCAATCCTTTCCCTAACTCTTCCATAGGGGTCTCTGGCCTCCATCCAATTATTGGTTGTAGACATCTTTATCTGTCTCAGTAAGCTTCTGGATAAAACCTCTCAGATAGGAGCTATGCTAGGTGCCTTTCTGCAAGTAAAACATAACATCATTAATAGTGTGAAAGATTGGTGCCCTCCCATGAGATAGGTCTTAAGTTGGGTCAGTACATGCTTAGCCATTCTTTCAATCTCTATTCCATCTTTGTCTCTCCATTTCTTTTAGACAAGAACAAGTTTTGTAAGTGGGTTAGTGTACTCAATCCTCCACTAGGGATCAAGTGTGACTACTAGGAGTGTTCCCTTCAGATTCCGTATTCCCAATATTGAGCACTGTTTGGTTAAGGTCACCTGCACTGACTCCCAGAAGTCTCCATTGTCTCTCTTCTCTGGGACTTCCTAGAGATTCTGCTAACCATCCACCCCTGGCAGCTACATTTTTCCATTCATTCTCTTTGCCCTCTGTGCCTCTCTCCAGCCTTGCCCCATGCCTGATCCTTGCATCCTATTCCCCTTGCTCTTCCCTCAACTACCCATATACCTCTTTCCCTCTCCCTCCCCTAACTACTTTATTCCATCTTTTAAGTGGGATTCAAACATCCTCACTTGGATTTACTTGTTTAACTTTGTTGAGTCTATGGCATGTTCTGAACTTTTGGATTAATATCTACTTATCAGTGATTAGATACTATGCATGTCCTTTGCGTCTGGGTTACTTTACTCAGGATATTTTTATTTCTATCTATTTGCCTGTGAAATTCATTATGTTCTTTTTAAAATAGCTGAATAATAGTTTCTTGTGTAAATGTACCACATTATCTGTATCCATTCTTCAGATGAAGGACACGTGTCTTGCTTCCAGTTTCTGGCTATTATGAATCAAGCTGCTATGACCATAGTAGATCACATTTCCCTGATGAAGGAGTATGTTGAACATTTCTTTGCATGCTTCTCAGCCAATTGAAATTCCTCTGTTGAGACTTTCATTTACCTCTGTACCCCATTTTTGATAGGGTTATTTGTTTTTTTGGAATCCAAACTCTTGAGTTCTTTACATATTCTAGATATTAGCTCTGGCTTTCTAGGATTAATAAAGATTGTTTCACTATCTGTTGGCTACCATTTTGTCCTATAGACAGTGTCCTTTGCCTTACAGAAGCTTCGCAATTTCATGAGTTCCCATTTATCAATCATTGATTTTAGAGACTGAGCCATTTGTTTTCTGTTCAGGAAGTTGACTACTGTGCCAACATGTTCAAGACTATTTCCCATTATCCTTCTATTAGATTTAGTGTGCTTTATTTTACATCATGGTCTTGTATGTATTTGGACTTAAAGATTTTGCAGGATGATAACTATGGATCAATTTGCATTCTTCTACATGCAGACATCCAGTTGGTCTAGCACCTTTTATTTGAAGATGCTTTCCCTGTTCTCTTGTAAGAATTTAGCTTCTTTGTCAAAAATCAAGTGTTTGTAGGTGTGTGGGTTTATTTCTTGGTCTTTAATTCAATTCCCTTGATCCACACATCTGTTGTATACCAATATCATACAGTTTTTATGACTATTGCTCTGCAGCAACGCTTTAAGTCAGAGATGACGGTAATTACAGAATTTCTTTTACTTTTCAGGATTGTTTCAGATATTCTGGATTTTTTGTTTCTCCTTATGAAATTGAGAATTGTTCTTTCAAGATCTGTGAAGAATTGTGATGGAATTGTGATGAGTGTTGCATTGAATCTGTATATTGTTTTTGGTTAGATGGCCATTTTCGCTATGTTAACCTTACTGCTTCATGAGCAAGGTTTTCATGAGAAAATGCTTCTATATTCTGATAACTTCCTCAGGTTCTTTCTTCAGGGACTTGAATTCTTGTTGTACAGGTCCTTAACTTGCTCGGTTAGAATTATACTATTTGTGGCTATAAAGAAGGATATTTTTCCCTAACTTCTTTTTCATCCAGTTTCTAGTTAGAGCAAAGGAGGATTATCTATTTCTTTGAATTAATCATTTATCTAGTCATTTTGCTGAAGGTGTTTATTAGCTCTATGAGTTCTCTGGTAGAATTTTAGGGACAACCTTATGTATACTATCATATCATCTGCTAATAGTGGTACATTGATTTCTTCCTTTTCAATCTGAATTCCCTTGATGTCTTTAAGTTATCTTATTGCTCTAGCTAGTACTTTACATACTATATTTAGGAGATATGGTAGAATTGACACCTGATGCAACATTTTACTAACACATCAACATCTCAATTGAAAGATGCAAAACTTTATTTGGAGAGGAAAAAAGGTGATTTTATATTAATGTTCTCTTTGCCAAGGAATGGCAGTGAACACATAACATAAACAGCTGATTATAATAGCCTTTATTATCTGTAAAATTACCTATCCTTTGTCAGTTAAGTTATATCTATCTTGAAAACAGAGGTTCAAGTTCTTCTGTGGCAAGCTTAAAGTGATGTCTTAGCCAATTAACTTATTTCAACAACCCTTGAAATTCATTTACTTAGAAAATTTTAAAGACCCATAAGTGAAGGCCTGAAACAAAATTTTATATTGAAAAAAATCTAAAATTCTAGCTTCTTTTACTGAAGTACAGGCAAAAGATTTTATTTTTATATGAGGTAAGACTATTAGCTGTTCCTTAAAGAAAAAAATCTTTTAATGAAATTGCTTTATTGTTTTCTTAAAATTATGTCATTGAAGCAAATGTTTTTTTTGTAATTATTAGAATGTAAAGCAAAAACAATCCTTTAAATCTATAAATGAGCTTTTATTTAGACTGCAAACTGTAGTCAATGGCACATTGGCAATTTTTTTTTAAATTAATGGCAAACATTTTTATAACATAAGATTTGTTTGCCAGCTTTTATGTTATGACAATATAACTAATTGAAGAGACATTATTTTAAATCTTATTCTTTCTAAGTCTGCTTTCTAGGTTAAGATTCACATAAAATACCATGCCAATTTAGAAGCATCTCAGAGGCCTGTATTTTATGAGTTTAACATGCCATGTGTTCAAAATGTCCGCAACCTTGAGCCATCAGCTCCAAGTTCGCCTTCTATTGCCAATTCTATACCATTTAAATCATGTACAATAATTAATAAGCCAATATTCTATAATCAAAACATGTAAAATATTTATATTTCTAAAATTAATTATAAAAAGTGAATAAGACCTGTGTGGCATCAGGCCACATGTTGCTGGTTAAACTAAACTTTTATTAACAACATTATACCTTTTAAATTATGTCTAATGACTTATAAACAAATTTTTTATAATCAAGACATGTGAAATATACTTATACCTTTAAGACTAATTATAAACAAGAATAAAACGATTATATGAATCTTATAAACTTAAACCAAACAAACCTTTTCTTTTCTAGCTCTAATTTTGAGAGAATAAAAAGCACTCTCTACCAAAAACCAAAATTGTAGAGATTTTTTTAAAAAAGAAACAACCATTAATCTATTAGACTTGAGGCAGCTGGCCTCTATTTAAAAGGTTTCTCTTAACTGTGTTTTATTCTAGTTGAGTGTGGAACAACTCAAACCAGCCCTTGCAGTGTAAATTATAGCTAGATTAAAATTCAGACTGCCAGTAGATGAAATCTTTAATTTTTCTAAACATGAAACACTTAGACAAAAGTCATTCGCACATGAGTCATTCACCCAATGCCACAGATAGAACATATGGACATTTGGTGCTCCAATAGACGACATAGAAAGAGAAACTTGCTTGTAATGCAATTAAACCCATCTTTTTTTCTCCCTTATTTTATGTTTTAGAATTTTTTATTTTGTTTAAGTTTGGGGATGAGGGGTTGTCCCTGACTTAGTTTTTGGGTTTTTTCTTTTTCTTTTTGGTCCCCTTAAAGAGCGTTCCATCTTTGTGGAACTTGAATTTATATTTATTTTTTCAATGCTTGCCTTTTCAGCAACGAGGGCAAACTCTTGGAGGAGCACTCTTTTTACGGGGTCCCTCCCATAGCTTTCTGAACATTGCCTTTGCATATGCCTTCTTTCCACACTTATAATAAGTGAGGCTGGAGGAGTCTCTTTTTCCTCCATGTATATGCTTAATATTGGTGCTGAATTTCTATTCCTACATATCTACAGCATAGGCTGTCTATGACTGGTGAGGCATCTGCAGGAGTTCATAGTCCTGCATGGTCCCTGTCTTTCTGACTGAAAGAAGCATTCATTCCTACATTGACTTAGTTTGCCCCATGATTATTACAAGATTACTCGCACTTAATTGGCTATACTCTACCAAAGGAACTGCAGTTTCCTTTAGGAGACCCGATATGTACCTTGAGAAAGAAAAAGAAAGAAAAAAAGAAAGAAAGAAAGAGAAAGAGAGAGAAAGATTACATGATCCATGTAATCCCTATTCTGGCGCAAGCTGCTGCAAGCTGTAGCTCATCGTGGAAGCTTTGGTTGCAAGCGAGACCATGATTTCTGGGTCAGGAAGGTACGAATCAGTGAAAATTGAAGACACACATGCAGGATATTTTACATTGTGAAACAATCTGTATTTTCTCTTTTTCTCTCTAGTTAGGAGTCCTGTTTTAGAGCCCCCTACTCGAGCATCACGTTCTGATAATTACTATCTATCTATCTATCTATCTATCTATCTATCTATCTATCTATCTATCTATGGCACGCTAAGCAAACATAACCCTGCCTAAGCTAGAGATCCTGCCTAAGCCAGAGAGATTCTTTCTAAGCCAAAGATTCTTCTCTAGTAGTCAGCTGTCTCTCTTTCAGGCCCAGGTTTACATTTACATAGTAAAAGATGTAGCTAGCCAAACAAGGGCAATTTACATAATCATACCTCACAACGGAATATGGAACCAGCTAGATAGAGTATATCCTGTGAAACGAGCTTAGAAACGTAAGCATAGGCAATGACATCTTTAGACTAAATGAGTCTTTATGAGTAAGCTCTAACATCTAGCTTTTGTCTGTAAAACTTAAAATTTCCTATATCTTGTAATGTCAGACAAGCCAAAACTTTTAAGTCTTTCCTTAGGTTTTACATAGCCTCATTAATATTTCATGAGCTAAAGTCTGAGCCACACCTGGCCAGAGTTGTTATTGTAGCTATCTAGATGACTGGTGACTCTGCTAGTGTTAGCAAGACAAAAGATGGCAGCTCTGTAAGCTTCTGTGAGGGGGCTCTGAGCTTAGTGCCTACTCATATGTAGAATTTCTAGCGAGCTCACAGTCTCAGACAGGATTTGAACTAGAGTATTTTGTAAAGGCTTAATATTTTTATTTGCAGTAATAATTTTTATGTGATATTATTTTTAAACTATGTATGGCTGAAATAAAGTGTCACGGTTCCAAAAAAGGTCATTGGTCAGTAATAATACTTCAGAGAGTGAGTGATAAATTATTTTTTTGAATCTACGGGTTGTTTTGATTTGCATTTCCCTGATGACTAATGATGTTGAACATCTTTTAAGGTGTTTCTCGGCCATCCGAATTTCTTCTGGTGAAAATTCTTTGTTTAGCTCTGTGCCCCATTTTTTGATAGGGTTATTTGTTTCTTTGTGGTATAACTTTTTGAGTTCTTTGTATATATTGGATATTAGCCCTCTGTCGGATGTGGGGTTGGTGAAGATCTTTTCCCACTTTGTTGGTTGCCGTTTTGTCCTTCTGACAGTGTCCTTTGCTTTGCAGAAACTTTGTAATTTTATGAGGTCCCATTTGTCGATTCTTGATCTTAGAGCATAAGCTATTGGTGTTTTGTTCAGGAACTTTTCCCCTGTGCCCAAGTCCTCCAGGGTCTTCCCAAGTTTCTTTTCTAATAGTTTCAGTGTGTCTGGTTTTATGTGGAGGTCCTTGATCCACTTGGAGTTGATCTTAGTGCAAAGAGATAAGAGTGGGTCAATTCGCATTCTTCTGCATGTTGACCTCCAGTTGAACCAGCACCATTTGTTGAAAAGGCTATCTTTATTCCACCGGATGGTTGTGTCTCCTTTATCAAAGATCAAGTGACCATAAGTCTGTGGGTTAATTTCTGGGTCTTCAATCCTGTTCCATTGATCTGCTTGCCTGTTGCTATACCAATACCATGCAGTTTTTAACACAATTGCTCTGTAGTACTGCTTGAGGTCAGGGATATTGATTCCCCCAGAAGTCCTTTTATTGTTGAGAATAGTTTTAGCTATCCTGGGTTTTTTGTTGCTCCACATGAATTTAAGAATTGCTCTTTCTAGATCTATGAAGAATTGAGTTGGGATTTTGATGGGGATTGCATTGAATCTGTAGATTGCTTTTGGCAAGATGGCCATTTTTACTATATTGATCCTGCCAATCCAGAAGCAAGAAATATTTTTCCATCTTCTGAGGTCTTCTCTGATTTCTTTCTTCAAGGACTTGAAGTTCCTGTTGTACAGATCTTTCGCTTGTTTGGTTAGAGTTACATCAAGATACTTTATGTTGTTTGTGGCTATTGTGAAGGGTGTTATTTCCCTTATTTCTTTCTCTGCCTGCTTGTCCTTTGAGTACAAGAAGGCCACTGACTTGCTTGAGTTAATTTTATACCCTGCCACTTTGCTGAAGTTGTTTATCAGCTGTAGAAGTTCTCTGGTGGAGTTTTTTGGGTCGCTTAGGTAAACTATCATATTGTCTGCAAATAATGATAGTTTCACTTCTTCCTTTCCAATTTGTATCCCTTTGACTTCCTTATGTTGTCTAATTGCTCTTGCTAGAACTTCAAGTACTATATTGAAAAGATATGGAGAGAGAGGACAGCCTTGTCTAGTCCCTGATTTTAGTGGGAATGCTTCAAGTTTCTCTCCATGGTCTTGGCTATCAGGAATAAAAGAAGTTAGGAAGATGTCGAATGAAAGATTATGGCTTCTATGTTGTAGGGTCTCTGAGCACTCTAAGATGCATTTTTCTCCACCACTGTTCTGCAGAAATATTACCTTACAGACACTATTAGAGCTAATGCAGCAGACACCATTGTCTAATCCCTATTTTGGTAGAAATGCTTTAATCTTTCCTCCATTTAATTTGATTTTGGCTATTGGCTTGCATATATTACCTTTAATGTGTTTAAATATGCCCCTTGAATCCCTGCTTTCTCCAAGACTCTTAACATGAGGGATGTTGGGTTTTGTCAAATAATTTTTGGCATCTAATGAGATGATTATGTTTTTATTTCTTTCAGTTTGTTTATATGATGAATTGCACTGATAGACTTTCACATAGTAAGCCATACCTGCATCCTTCAGGTGAATAATTGATGATGGTGAATGAAGTGTTTTTTAATGTGTTCTTGGATATGTTTTGTGAATTGTTTCTTGAGTATGTTCTCATCAATTTTCACAAGAGAAATTTGTCTGAAATTCGTTTTCTGCTAAGTCTTTGTGTTGCTTAGTTATCAGGGTTACTATGACCTGATAGAATGAGTTTAGTAGAGTGTCTTCTGTTTCTACTTTGTATTGGTATTAGCTTATCTTTGAAAGTCTAGTCGAATTCTGCAATAAAAGATTCTGGTCTAGAGCTTCTGTTGTTGTTGTTGTTGTTGTTGTTGTTGTTGTTGATGTTGGAAGATTTTTAATGACTGATTCTATTTTCTTAGGGTTATAAGACTCACCTATTTAGATGGCTTACCTGATCTTTATTTAGCTACAATAGTTCAAATCTGTCTACAAAACCATTCATTTCATTTAGATTTTCCAATTTCATGAAGAACATACTTTAGAAATAAGAACTAATGATTCTTTGGGTTTTCTCAGTGTCCCAATTTTTATCTCTCTTTTCATTTCTGATGGGCTAAATTGAGTATTATCTCTGAGCCTTTGAATTACTATGGCTAAGGGTTTGTCTATCATATTGATTTCTTGAAGAATCAACTCTTAGTTTTTTTTGATTCATGGTATTTAATCTCTTTGTTTCTAAGTGATTGATTTCAGTCCTATGTTTAATTATTTCATGCCATATTCTTTTCCTGTGTTGTTTGATTCTTTATCCTAGAGCCTTCTAATGTACTTTTAATTCACTAGTATCAGTACTTTCCAATTTCTTTATGAAAACACTTAGTGCTATTAACTGTCCTCTTAGTACTAATTTCATAGTGTTCCATAGTTTGGGTATGTATTGTTTTGATATTCATTGAATTCTAGAGTATTTTTATTTTTTCTCTGATCCCATGATCATTGATTAGTTGTTCAGCTTCCATGAAAATATAGGGTTTCTATTGTTTCTTTTTTAGTCCAACTTTATTCCATGTTGATCTGATAAGATACATGGGGATATGTCAAGATTCTTGTATCTGCTGAGGTTTGCTTTGTGACTAATTATATGGTCAATGTTGGATTTTGTTCCATGTGGTGCTGAGAAGGTATATTCTTTTGTGTTTGTATGAAATATTCTACAGATAATGTTAGGTTGTTTGAGTCATGACCTTTGTTATTTTTGTTATTTTTCTGTTTACTTTTTGCCTTGATGACCTTCTCATTGGTGAAAGGGCAGTACTGAGGTATCCCACTATTAATGTGTGGGGTTTGATGTGAGTAAGCTTTCATAAAGTTTCTTTTACAAATGTGGGTGCCCTTGCATTTGGGGCATAGACATCTTCTTGGTCAATTTTTTCCATTGATAAGTATGGAGTGTCCTCCCCTGTCTCTTTTACTCATTTTTCGTCCACAGTATATTTTATTAGATATTAGAATTGCTATTCCAGCTTGTTTTCATGGTTCTGTTGTTTGAGAAAGTGTCCAGACATTTATAATGAATTAATAACTCTCATTGTTCCTGAGATATATTCCTTGTATACAACAGAATGATGGCTTCTATTTTTACATTGATTACATAAGCCTGTTTCTTTTTACTGGGGAACTGAGTCCATTGATGTTGAGAGATATTAATAACCAATGATTTTTCATTCCTGTTATTTTGATGGTGGTGGTGGTGGTGGTGGTGGTGGTGGTGGTGGTGGTAGTGGTGGTGGTGGTGGTGTGTGTGTGTGTGTGTGTGTGTGTGTGAGAGAGAGAGAGAGAGAGAGAGAGAGAGAGAGAGAGAGAGAGAGAGAGAGGCTATGCTTCTTTTCTATTGGTTTTAATGGTGTGAATTTATTTCTGGTATTTTTTTTTTACATATTATTGCCCTCATTGGGTTGGAGTTTTTCTTCTTATATCCTCTGTAAGGCTGGGTTAGTGGCAAGGTATTGCTTGAAATTGGTTTTTGTCATAGAATATCCTGGTTTCTCCATTCATGATGATTGGAATATTTTGCTGGGTATAGTAGTGAGAGTTGACATCTTTGGTATTTTCAGATCTGTAAGACCTCTGCATATGCTCTTCTAGCTTTTAGAGTGCCAGATGAGAAGTTGGGTGTAACTCTGATAGGTCTTCCTTTATATGACACTTGACCTTTTCCCCTGATGCTTTTAAAATTCTTTGTTCCTTATATTTAGTGTTTTGATTATTATGTGCCAGGGGATTGTTTTCTGGTCCAATCTGTTTGGTGTTTTTAAGCTCCTTGTACAGTTATGGACATATCTTTCATTTGTCAGGAAAATTTTCTTCCATGATTTTGTTGAAGAAGTTTTCTGGGCCTTTGGGCTAGGAACTTTCTTCTCCTTATATTATTATTATTATTAGGTTTGGTCTTTTCATTTTGTCCTAAATATCCTGGTAGTGTTCTGTCCTGAACTTTTTAGATTTTTCATTTTCTTTGACTGATATATTGAGTTAGTCTATAGTATCTCCAATACCTGATATTCGCTCTTCTATGCCCTGTATTCTGTTGGTTGTAGGGAAATTGGAACCATGTCACCTGGCAGAACAACAGTTACGGTCAAACCAGATTCAAAATCCCTGGCAAATCTCATAATTGAGAATGGTATGCATTAGAATAAGTTTCCAACCAGACTACTTGTCCTGGAACATCTGAATATGACACCCCACTAAGAGGATCATGCCAAAGAGCCATGTAACATAAAACCTTAAAATTCTCCATGTTAATGAGGTATCTAAATGGGCTCCAAGTCTTTAGCCAATGAGCTTTCTTGGGCATACCTTCCTGCAAAATATATTTAATCTCTAGTTCATCCTGAGTAAAACATATGTACTCTCATTTCCCATGAATACAACAATTTAGACAAGCAATGAAAATCTCCTTCATCAGTGAACACCAGCAGAAGGAGGCTTTTACTGTAATGAGCTGTGCCTCTATCTCCAGTAGAAAGCATCTCCTAGTTCCTTATTATATTTGCCACTCACTAAACTGGTTACCAACCCATTCTCAGGCATAATGCACCCTGTAGACCACCATTCTCAACTCCTCATGGCTCCCATTAGCATCTGGGTACAAAGGAGATTGCAAACCACAATATCTGTTTCACCTACTGCTATTTTTCACCTGAAGAAACATGGGCTTGGACCCCCTATTCCTAGATATAGTTGTAAACATTTAATACTTGGTAATTATATAATTCTGAAGAAGATACATGTTGTGTTTTTATAAGCAAAATCACTCTTAAGCTAGTGTATTTGAGCACTTGGAACCCAGTTGGTGGTGCTATTTAGCAAGGTTATGAAATATTTAGGATGAGGAAACTTGCTAGAGGAGGTAAGTCATTACTCTGAAAGTATAAAGCTTTGTTCTACTGCCAGTTACTTGTCTTTGCTTCCTGTCTGTGGGTAGAGATGTGAGCTCACAGCTTTGTACTTCTGTAACCAGGCCTTATTACACTTTCCTTGCCATTACTTACCTTCCCTTTGGAAAAATAAGTAAAAATAAACTCTTTATTCTAAAAAATAGTGGCATGTATTAAAATAGATATTTTAAAAGCTGGGCCTAGTAATACAAACCTGAAATCCTAGCTTCTCAAGCTGTTGAAAAGAGAGGATTGCATGTACAATTCCTGCCTAGGCTACAGAGAAAGACCAAGGCTAGCCTAATAAATGCAATGATACTGTCTCATAACATTTTGGCTCAGGTTCTCTGATATTCCTTGAGCATTGGGATGTGGCAACAATTATACATGCTTTATTTAGGCCTAAATACTTACAGTCATTTATTCTTACCATTTTAATCAGTTAAAAGTCTCCAAATTTCCAAATTAACTGTTGTCTACTACAAAAAGAACATATGCTGGCCAAGGTTGGAGGCAAAAATATGTAGGTATATATATTTTGAAGGCAATTTGACAACATGACCATATGGCAAAAACAATCACACATTCCTCACTAGGGCACATGTTCTTCCCTGCCATCAGGTTTTAGCCATGTTTACAAAAGAAGATGTGTTTTTTTTCTGTAGCCTAGGTCTCAAATCTAAGTAGAAAGTGGTCAGTTAACCCCACAAAAGTCATCCCATTATTACCTTATATGTACAACTTGCCTGCCAGGTAAATGTTTTAGGATACAGTAGCTTCTTACAGCATTAGTAAAGTTAGCAAGCAGAATGGAGGCTTCCAATTCAGAAATTTATATTTTTATTTGTAGCAATCAAAGTGTGTGGAGTCTTAATCAATGGGACCTTATAATCTAGTTATTGTTTTCAGCGAAGATCAATGGCAATAGGAATGGAGAATAAGATTTAAGATGCAGATGATGGTGAGGAGTAGAGAACTTTTTAATATCTTCTAGAAAGGACATGAAGGACATGGCTAATGCTACTCACACTAGCTATGTCTTCATGCATAAAAACTACAGAAGATCAGCAAGATAAACATCCAACAGGGTTAAGGAAGGGATTTCATGGCTGTATGATTAGCTGAAGAATCGTGGTTTATAGCTACTAGAAGAAAGAGGGTCAGTTATTTTCATGGGTATAATGACTTGTAGGCTGCACATATTAAAGTGAATGGGCCAACACTCATGTGAATATGGGCAACATTATTTGGACCCAGTGGATATAAAAAAAATGAGTACATGAAGTTGGGAAAGGTACTTGTTGGAGGGAGACAATGGACATCAGCAACAGGAGATGAAGAATAGACATGATCAAAATTTATTGTATATGTACATGAACTTCTCACAGAATGATCAGAATTATTATTGTAAAAGTTGTGTGCAACAATTGAAGAAAAAGAGGCCATGAATTTAACCAGAGTTAAATCAATATTCATGTGATATTTGCCTAAAACTTTCTCATTATTATCATGCTTAATTCCCAGTTACACTTGTTTAGTGAATAGAAGTTAATTTCTACCCCTCACCAAAAGCAGTCAGTATAAATTTTTATTAAGATTACAGGATCCAGAGACAGAACCTGCCTGCTTTTACACCCTTCATCCATAAATTCTTTCTGTTTGTTTGTATTGATATTTGATATGGGTGTTTCACTATGGGGTCTTGGCTGTCTTGGAACTCACTATGGAGACTAGGCTAGGTTCAGAGATATTCCTGCCTCTGCCTTCTCAGTTCTGGGATCAAAGATGAACACCAGGATTAAAGGCATACATTCTTGAAATAGTTCTCTTGAACAAGATTTTTTTTTAATCATCTCTGTACATTAATTCTTCTTTGAAAGAGGAATAATAGTATAATTAAGCAGATAAGGAATTATTTATAGCTAAAAGAGATTAATGCACATAAAATGCAGAGTAGAACTTTTCAGAGATTTAAGAATAAACTTCAGATAACTTTTTATGGTTATTATGGTTGTATATATGTTTTTTATATCTTCAGTTATAGTATAGTTTCTACCTAGCTCCAGACATGGCCCTTAATATTGCCATTGATATAAACCCATCATGTAACTTTTTATCTTTTTTATACTGTCATAGAATCATAGAATATAATCTTCATATTTTTATAGTAGTATGTAAAACAAATGTGAAAATGATAATATATTAGTTATTTTTCTCATTTCTGTGACAATCAAAGAAAGGAAACATTTAATTTGACTCAGAGTTTGAGGTATAATCTACCATAGGACAGAAGGAACAACAGAGTTCATGAAAGTAGTACATAATGGGGACTTTGCATGTCTTGTTAGATAAGGAAGGAAAGAAAATAAATCCTGGAGTACTTCAGAATTTCTCCTTCTTTAAATTTTTATTCAGTTCAGAATACTGGATCATGGAATTGTACTTACTTTATTCAGGATGGAACTAATTTCAAGCCTCCCTTGAAATATCAAGGTCAATTTCCTGCTAAGTTAATGACAAAGAATAACTATAACTTATATTCACTTATAAATTGACCTTTAACTGTTCTCTAACATTTCTTACATGTTAATGTTTACAAATTTAAACTTTAGATTTAAAAAGCATATGTTGTCATATTTTGTTTTATTTTTTACCTATCTTATATTTTTCATAGTGCATTTTATATATTAGAAATAACTGTATTTGATAAATTTACTTCTAATTAAGTCTTTAATTCTTTTCCAGAGACAAACATTATCTAGTATATACCCTTGATTTTTAGATTTTTAAAAGAACATGTCCCAAGATTCTAGGCTAATATCCACTTATCAGTGAGTGCATACCATGGGTATTCTTTTGAGACTGGGTTACCTCACTTAGTATGATGTTCTCCAGCTCCATCCATTTCTCTAAGAATTTCATGAATTCATTGTTTCTAATGGCTAAATAGTACTCCATTGTGTATATATACCACATTTTTTGTATCCATTCCTCAGATGAGGGACATCTGGGTTCTTTCCAGCTTCTCACTATTATAAATAAGGCTGCTATGAACATAGTGGAGCATGTATCCTTATTGCATGCTGGGGAATCTTCTGGGTATATGCCCAGGAGTGGTATGGCTGGGTCCTCTGGAAGTATCATGTCCAGTTTTCTGAGGAACCGCCAGACTGATTTCCAGAGTGGTTGTACCAGCTTGCATTCCCACCAGCAGTGGAGGAGTGTTCCTCTTTCTCCACATCCTCACCAACACCAAAGACACAATTCCACATACCAAATGATGTCCGACAAGAAGGAAGGAGTGGACCCTGTTTCTGGAAAGGCTCAAAGCATCAGTGTAGGGGAATACCAGAACAGGGAAGTGGGAAAGGGTGGATGGGGGAACATGACATGGGGAGGGAAAAGGGCATGTGGGACCTTTGGGTGGCAGGGAACCATAAAAAGGGAAATGAAATGTAAACATAGAATATATCCAATAAAAAATTAAAAAAAAGAACTTGCTCCAATAATAAGTTACTTTTTATTCGTAGCTAGCAAAATCACTATTAAAGGGAAATATGTGATAGCTAAAAATTAGTAGAAATCCTAGCTCTCCATATTTCAACAATTAATAAGTATATAAAATTATACTTGTTAATTTTATATACTTATTAAATTTTATATACTTATTAAAAGTGTTTCTCCATTATTGTCAATTATAAGCCAGGTTTCATATTACTTTCTTTTATTTATCCATAACTACACATTATCCCTCTTATTATAACAACAGCTGAGACGTTATAAAAAGGAAATGAAGTAACTTTGTCAAACTTTGGAAACACTTCTGAGTAAATTACCTAACATTATCTTACTTTTGCTCCTGAGAAAGTGTGTCATGTTTAACTGATGCTACAATTTCAGTCTATCTCCTAAATCAGATGTGTAATCAATCACCAATGTGTTAGCATTAGAAAGTGGTGGAATGCTCAGAAGATTAAATTATGAGGATAGAGCTGACATATGAGTTAATACTATTATTAAATAAAATTTGAATTGCTCTGTGGCCTTTTTATCCATTACAATGTAGAAATTAACAGTGTTTCCTCTAAAGAATATAGTATTAAGGTGCCATCTTAAAAGAAGAAAAGTTTTTGTTAGACACTGAATCTTGTTATTGAACTTCTGGCTTCCATATCTAAGAGAAATATATATCTGTATTTACCAAATTTTCAAATCTCTGCTATCTTACTGTAGCAGCCAAGACAGATTACATCAGCTATATTTATTACCCTCAGCTACTACAGATTAATTTCACTAACTACTATGTGTTGAACCATGGTGAGTATCATTTATATTTGTTTATGGCCTAAGTAAGATATAAAATACTATTAAATAATATTTTAGGCCAGGTGTTAATGATGCATGCCTTTAGTCCCAGCATTCAGGAGGCAGAAAGAAGGTTATCTCTCAGTTTGAGGACAGCTTGAAGGCCAAGGCCACAGAAAGAAACCCTGTCCCAAAACAACAACATTTTACTTCTTGAATGAAAAATTTTCAATTATCAAAATACAGATGAAATAAACCTTAAGTGAAAAAGAGTAATCTCATATTAACCTATATTTGTTATGTTAATGAATTGGTGGTGTATCATTATCTTTTTGACCCAGTTCAACAATGTTAAAAAATTGTTATACTTTACATTTATTTATTATTACTATATATGCATTTGTGTGAATTTGAGAGCCAAGTCTCACTGTGGACTTAGGCAAATCTGAGGGTGTTGGTTCTCTCCTTGAGCATGTGAGTTTTGTGAATTAAATTCATGTTATCAGTCTCAGTGTTAAGTGTCTTTACCCCTTGAGCTGTCTTCCAAAAATAGGTGTTTTTTGGAGTATATAACATATAAAAGACCTTTTTTTCTACACACTGAACATATAGAAATAGTTCCTACATTGCATGACACTCAGATAGATACTATTTTGTACATCAAATATAACATTTGTTTAATTCAAACTTTTCATTAAAGAGATGAGAAATCAAAATTATATATGTTGTTACATACAATTCTGGTATTGTTATTATTTGTAAAATTAAATACAAGAAGTTTTGATACTATATTTTGATTATCTCAGAGAACTTAACATGAAAAAAATGATGAAGTCATCTCCTTGGGAGCATAAAGCAGTACTGCAGGCTCAAAAATATCTGTGTTAAAACCTTGTCTCAAAATTTAAAAGACAAACAGAGCTAGATATGTAACTAATAAAGTGCTTATCTCATGTGAGATATCTTAGTTCAATCCTCAGTATTAAAAGGAAAAAAGAAAGAAAATTTGAATCCACAGAGACAGGGAATAAAATAACAGAGGTGGTATTAAAGTGAGACATTGGTGATATATGTGTCAGAGCTAATAAATAGAAGATAATTAGAATGAACAATTCTAGACTATAATTCACAACATGAGTTTTCTCCTTAAAAACATTTGTGGAAGCCGGGCTTGGTGGCACACACCTGTAATCCCAGCACTTGGGAGGCAGAGGCAGGCAAATTTCTGAGTTCGAGGCCAGCCTGGTCTACTGAGTGAATTCCAGGACAACCAGGACCACACAGCGAAACCCTGTCTCAAAAAACCAAAAAACCAAAAACAAAAACAAAAACATTTGTGGAAAAAGTATATCATAAGTACTCTTATAAAAGATGAGTAACTGAAGTGATATATTTGTTTGCATAACTGTAGTAATATATATGTATATAAGCCATACAAAATTAATATATTTATTATATAACCATGTATAATATTTGTCTTAGTCACAAGAATCTCCCTACATTTGATATACATTATAGTAAAAAAAATACATGATTTATAAATGTGGTAGCTTATCTATCCAACCTTTCACAGCATGTGTGTTACAAGAAAGGTGATTGAATTGTTTATATCATTCATTTCACAATGAAAAAAAATAGTGGTCTTGTATTAATATGACCTTCTGATATATCAGTCTCTAAGTCTAGCAATTCTCATTCACACTCCCACTTTTCTTCATCTCTCCTCTCTCTACTCCTCTCTTCTCTGAGACTCAAAATAGTTTATTTCAGGTATGTCTGTTGAATTTTCAGACTTGCAAACTAAAAGTGAAGTCAATCAATACATGTTTTTGAAGACCAATAGGACACCTTGATTTTAAGTATGCTGAAATTGGAGAAACACATATTTAAGAAATTTTACTATGATAACAAATACTTTGACACAGGGTTGTGAATATTCTAAAGATTAACAAACGGTTATACCTTTCTATTGATGGGATAAAACACCATGAAAAATGTTGGGGATTAAAGGCGTTATTTGGCTTATACTTTGATATCACTTAATTATCCAAAGAAATAAGGATCAGAACTCAAACAGGACAGGAAAATGGAAGCAGGAGCTGATGAAGACAATGGAAGATACAAAAGCCATGGAAGGGTGTTGATTACTGGCTTGCTCCCCATCTCTTCCTTAGCCTCTATCCCAGAACCACCAGTCTAAGGATGTCACCACCCATGATGGCCCATCCCCATCAATCATCTAATTAAAAAATTGCCTGACAGTTGGATAATATAGAAGCAGATTCTCAATTGAGGTTTTCTCCTTTCAAATGACTGTAGCTTGTGTAAAGTTGACATTAGATTATCCAGCACAGCATACTATTAATTTAATCCCAAAAGTTATAAAACTATCTGGAGAAAATAGTTATTGAGTTAAATCTCAAAAAAAAAAAAAACCAATAATACACTAGTCAGGACAATAAAAACTGAAGTTTTTCTAGGAGAAGAAAACATGAGAGAAATGGTATAGACATTTAAGGTGTTGGCTATCAATTTTTTAAAAAAGTTCAACTATTTGCTTCAATAAAATGAGATTTAAGGGGTAGTAAGGAGCCAAGCTTATGAGAAAAATGATAACTTTCAGCTTATCTGAGACGTTCCATGAAGGGAATGCAAGCATTTCATTTTCATCTTTCTAATAACACCTTGGGATTTTTAAATATTCAAAGCATATGTTACTTGATTTGCCTGAAAAATCTCTTAAAGATCAAGGTATAGAGACATAATTGAAAACACCTTGATAGAAGAAGAGATAATTTTTATTAGTTCTTTGAGAATTTCATAGAATATGTTATTTTACTTTCTGTACTCTGACTCTTCAGAGTAATACAAACTAGACTCGAATAGAAAATAAATGGGGTTTTCAGAAAAATGGTAGATTCTAGAGACATTTGGGAAATAGTATTTAGAGACTTTGTTATATAGTAAGGGATAGCATTGACTGAGTAATAATATTGGTATGATAGGAAATTAGCCCCAAACATAGCAGCTAGAAACAAAAATCAAAATGTATTACTCCATACAGTGTGTGTACATAAAAATTCTAAGTCAGCTCACCTGGATACTTCAAGCTTGGTTCTTCTGATATTGTACAATCAAAATGATGTCATCTAGCACATGATGTCATCTAGCACATGATGTCATCTAGCACATGATGTCAACTGCCCTGACAACTTTGAGTGAGATAACTTTCTCTAGAAGTCTTAGCTCCTGGCATCCTAAAACAAGTAAATAATGTTGTTGTTAATGAATGTCTACATAGGGTTTCATGAATGTCTTTATACTAATTCAAGCAGAAGGAGGGGTTGTGATCCAGCACTTGTGCCATAGGAGAAAAGAGAAGGGATATCAAAGAAGACAACCTTTATATGACAAATTCCTGGTAGTGTGCTTTAACAATTGCACAGATGCGCCAAGTGATGGAGAAACACATTTAGGAGCCATCAGCATTTTAGATGGTACTTTAAAATCTTAAGACATGCAAAATCAATCTGACTAGAACATAAACATGAAATGAATGGAAATAACATTGTTTTTAAATCTTGGCATGAAGAACTTTAGAAAGATGATCAGAGATGTACAAAGGATCAAGATAAGAGATGTACAAAGGATAAAGATGCCCCCAAAATTACAAGAAATAAATACTTTGTAGGGAAAACATTACTGTCAAAAGAAGTAGAAGTATCTGGTGAACTAAAATATGGCTATTTGACAATTTTGACCCACAAAAATCATTGCCAGAGCAATTTTAAATGTTTGTATATAGCACAGAAAACAGATAATACTGAGTCAATTGCAGAGAAAGTAAGATTTATCTAATTATTTATCATTTATACATGAAATTGGAAACAAACACTTCAGAATTCTTACAGCAGAATGAATTTATTCATAGGGTTAATAACATAGGTGTTGAATTGTTTAAGTACTATATAAAAATTTATGAGGCAAATGTGAGATTTTGAACTCAAAACTGTTGTAGTAACTTTGGTGAGAGTAGCTAAAGTTACTGGTACCCAGAAAGCAAAATCTCCTGTAAGAAGGTGGAGTAATTAATTTCCTATAGGGTCTGGAGTTTAAAAGGAAAAGCAGCTAGGGCTGAACAAACTCCATTGGCATGGAGAGATAATGGGATGTCTGATTGCTTCTGCTACATACTACACCACACCACACCACACCACACACACACACATACACACACACACACACACACACACACACACACACACACACACCTCAGATACCTAAGATTCATCAATGGCAGTTGAAACAACTGACCCAATATTCAAAGACTGGCCTTTCTCCTGAGGTCAAGCCCTGGCACAATAAAAACTTGAAAAGGGAAAGAAATGTAAACAAAAAGGAAAGAAATAGTGGAACAACTACCAATTGAAAATAATAATAATAACAACTTGAGAATCTTACAAACACAATCCAAATTAGAAGCCTCCTTTAAAATATCTTGAAAAATGATTTTACTTGAAATATGTCAAAGACAATGTGAATATATTCTAAATTTTAACAAAATCTATATATTTCAGTGCTTCTCTCTACTTCTCCATTTTTATGTATAGAAATATTTAGCCTGAATTGAAATAATTGGGCCTGATGTATCTCTGTCAATATGGGAAACAATCAAGAATTGCCTTCAAAATATTTAGAACACATTTATTTCTAATTGAATATTTCCTTTGTGCCATAATAAAATGACATGTACACAGACACTTGCTTGTCCTAGGACAGCATATAAAACAGATTTTACCACTGTTAGAATATATAATGACTTGTCAAAAATTTGAATGTTGTAAATCTTACAAAACATAGAGCGGTATACAATTGAAATGGGTATTTCTGAAGGTTTTGAAGTATTCCCTTGCCTTGAATTATAAAATGTTTGATTTGGGGACAATCATCCAATACTCTCTTTCCTAAACTTCATGGGAATCTAAATCTCAATGGTGTTACTTGACAGTCTTTAATTAAATTGGTATATACTATATCCTAGATACAGGAAACAACTGGGCAAGTAGCATAAACAGATCAAGTAGTAAACACAAAGCTTTTTCTCTGGGACTGGCAGGGATGTGTTCTATTAGTACACATTCATTGTACAAGGTAATTATTGTCATGTCTACTATGCTGTCCAAATTTTTACATACCCTTGTGGGATCAAAAGATTTGCAGCCATATTACTACCAGATAAAATATGGATAAATATGAATATAGAAAATATAGAGAAAATGAAGCATATACTGAACTAAAACCTGACTTAATTTTTAGTTTATTTATAGATAAATAACAAAATTATATATAGTTTATAACAATATGAGTTATTTTCAAAATGTCATTAAGATTATATTAATGAGATTTATATATATATATATATCTAATTATAAAACATCTACAACTCATTATTTATTCCATGGATGTGATTTTAAACATTTCAAAATATTATAAACATAACAAAAATCTGTACATAATCTATATGCTGTATATATTCATCTGTTAAAATGATAATATGTGACTTTATTATAGAAATATATTTTGGTTCAGTAAGAATATTTACAATCAGATATTAATAATTGTATGCTTAAAAGAAGAGTCAAATTCATAGTATTACTAACAAAACATAATTGATAAATCTGAAAATTCAACTTAAAAATAAAGTAGTGTTATAAATATTAGAGCATAAATTTTCAACTCTCTTGGAATCACAATTTCAAAATATTCCATACAGAGCCTTGAAACTTCATGAACTAGCCCTAATTATTGGCATTTCTCACAGCATTGTGTTCTATGTTCCCACAACAGCTCATTAAACTAAACATTTAATGGCTTTGCAAGCCCAAAGCTCCAAATTGTTCTACCTTTATTCCACAAAAAAATAAATTGTAAAAGAACCACAAGGTCAAGTCTACCATTGCAAGCTCCTACATTGCTGGTATATCAATTTCTGTTTTGTTTGTTTGTTTGTTTGTTTGTTTGTTTTTTGCTCTTGATGTGGTAAATACCCTGACCAAAGGCAACTAAATGGAGGAAAGGATTTATTTTATTTTACACTTTATATATCACCTTGGGGAAATCTAGGCAGGAACTTGAAGAAAATCCAGAGGAATGCTCCTTACTGGCTTTTCCCCACTGACTTCCTCAGCTACTTTTATCATGCAGTCCAGGTCCACTTGCTTAGGGAGTACATCACTCACAATAGATTAGACTCATCAGAATCAAATAGCAATTAAGAAAATATCCTACAGAAATGTCCACAGGCCAATCTAGTCTAGGCCACTTCCTAACTGAGGTTCCCTCTTCCCAGGTGACCCTAAGCTGTATTCAGTTGATAGCTAAGCTAACTATGACAATCACTAAACCATGTTTTATTTTATATGCTAAAAGGCATTAACTGTCTTCAATGAAGAAAAAGATATACCACGTCAACACAAACAGAATTTCCATAAGCTCTGCAAGATTTTCAAGCAGAGTGATATGAATCCCTGCAAAAGGTTATTTATTAAATAGAAAAATACAACTTTAAAATTAAAACCCACTATGCTAATATACATTATTTAGAAATTTAAATGGAGCTAGAGTTACTGAAGAATGTATCTTCAAGTACTTAGTCTAAGTCATTGACTTAGAGAAATAAAATATTAACTCAGATGACAATAAGTTCAGTCATTGTAGGTTCTCTGTAACTGAAATAATTTTTGTTCCTGGTATTAATGTTTGATTTATTTTATTCTAGTTCAATTGAAGTGAGAAATTTTCAAAATTATTTAACTTTGACATAGGTATATATGACTAATGATGAGTGTGTATGAAAACACCCTGAAGGAAATGAATTAATTTACATTCATCATATCTATGAAAACAAATTGGGCTACATTTCAAACTTCTGTTACATAGTTGAACAAGTTCCTGATAACAAAACTACACATGAATGCAGATATCAATATCTAACAAAATGAAAACCACATATATGTTATTGACATACCCAAAACTTAGAAATTGACATGTGCAAAATATCAAAAACTTTGATAAGCTTTTTATATAAAAAAATTCTTGATTAGAAGTGAATGCACTGGTAGTTATATATGGGATATCTGGAGGTGGGATTAGTAAGGGAGATTGAACTCAGAGCCCTGTGCATGCTTAGCACTTTGGTATTGAGATGTACCCACACTACTCTCTTTGCCTTTTGTTTTGTGTCCCTACCTCTGTAAGATCCTCAGGTGGGCTTTGAACTTCCAAAACTCTTTCCTAGTTTCATGAATACTTGGGGTTTCAGCTATTTCTGTTACAATGTGATCAACATTTATATATATAGTGAACATAGTAGAGCATGTGTCCTTATTACATGCTTGGGAATCCTCTGGGTATATATGCCCAGGAGTGGTATAACGGGGTCCTCCTATAGTATCATGCCATTTTCTGAGGACTGCCAGACTGATTTCCAGAGCAGTTGTAACAGCTTGCAACTCCACCAGCAGCGGATGAGTATTCCTCTTTCTCTACATCCTCTCCAGCACCCGTTTGCTCCTGAGTTTTTGGTCTTAGTCATTCTAACTGGTGAAATCTCAGGATTGTTTTGATTTCCATTTCCCTGATGACTAAGTGTGTCGAACATTTCTTTAGATGCTTCTCATATTCACTATTCCTTGGTTGAAAATTCTTTGTTTAGCCCTGTACCCCATCTTTAATAGGGGTTTTTGGCTCTCTGATGTCTACCTTCTTGAGTTCTTTGTATATCTTGGATATTAACCCTCTGTCAGCTATCAGATTGGTAAAGGTCTTTTCCCAATTTGTTGGTTGCTGTTTTGTCCTTTTCAGAGTGTCCTTTGCCTTACAGAAACTTTGTAATTTTATGAGGTCCCACTTGTCAAGCCCCTCAATGGAGGAATGGATACAGAAAATGTGGTATATTTACACTATGGAATACTACTTAGTTGTTAAAAACAATGGATTCATGAAATTCTTAGGGAAGTGGGTGGAACTAGAAAATTTCATCCTGAGTGAAGTGACCCATTCACAAAGAACACACATGGTATATACACTCACTTATAAGCAGATATTAGCCCAGAAGCTCGGAATACCCAAGAAACAATCATACATATCAAATGACGCCCAAGAAGAAGGAAGGAAGGAGAGCCCCCTGGTTCTGGAAAGGCTGAATGCAGCATTGTAGGGGAATACCAGGACAGGAAAGTGGGAGGATGTTAATTGGGAAACAGGGGGAGGGAAGAGGGCTTATGGGACTTTCGAGGAGGGGGACCCATGAAAGGGGAAATAATTTGAAATATATGTATGTATGTATAAATGTTTTGGGGTATGACCACTGATATTAAACAAATATTTAAGGGGCTCAGCCAATATATCTTCAATTAAAGGTAGGCCTTCTGAGATTTCATTTGTATTCATTGTAGTGTAAAACTGTGTTATCATTGTTTAGGTCTTGCCTTGTTATCCATATTATTAAAATTTCATGGGTGGAGCTTCCAGAACAGGGAAGTGGGAAGGGATGGATGGGGGAACAGGAGGAGGGAAAAGGGCATGTGAGTCCTTTGGGGGATGGGGAACCAGAAAAAGGGAAATGAAATGTAAATATAGAATATATCCAATAAATAAATTAAAAAAATAATAATAAAAATAAAAAGCTCCTAACCTAAAACACCCAGGAAATCCAGGACACAATGAAAATATCAGCCATTAGAAATAATCTCACAATTAAAGTTCTGGTCCTCTGTCTCTTAAAGTCCTTTTTTCACCTTCTGTATTCTTTCTAGAACCTTAGGTGTAGGGGTTTTGTTGTAGATAGAGCAACTGGAGCAAGTCCACTCAGTGTCAGTTCTTCTTTGTATTTGGACTATTGTTGCTACAAAAATAAAGCACTGCATGTAGGTTTCTCTTCAGTACACTTATGTCAGTGCTGCTTGGATATATTTCTAATATACCTGATGGACCACAGGGTGGTTGTAGTTTTAATTTTCAAGGAATTCCTTCAGAACTGTCCACAATGGACTTAAAACTTCATATTGCTAGCAAGTCCTTTTGCCCTACATCATTAACTGACTCTTGTTACTTCCTTTCCTTGATATTAGCCATAGCCATGTGTCTTATTGGAAATCAGTCTGGCGATTTCTCAGAAAAATGGACATGATACTTTCGGAGGACCCAGCCATACCACTCCTGGGCATATACCCAGAAGATTCCCCAGCATGCAATAAGGATACATGCTCTACTATGTTCAAAGCAGCCTTATTTATAATATCCAGAAGCTGGAAAGTACCCAGATGTCCCTCAACAGAAGAATGGATACAAAAAATGTGGTATATATACACAATGGAGTACTATTCAGCCATTAGAAACAATGAATTCATGAAATTCTTAGAGAAATGGATGGAGCTGGAGAACATCATACTAAGTGAGGTAACCCAGTCTCAAAGAATACCCATGGTATCCACTCATTGAAAAGTGGATATTAGCCTAGACTCTTGGGACACCAAAGACACAATCCACATACCAAATGATGTCCAACAAGAAGGAAGGAGTGGACCCTGGTTGTGGAAAGGCTTAATGCATCAGTGTAGAGGAATACCAGAACAGGGAAGTGGGAAGGGTTGGATGGGGGAACAGGGAGAGGGAAAAGGGCATGTGAGACCTTTGGGGGATGGGGAACCAGAAAAAGGGAAATGAAATGTAAATATAGAATATATCCCATAAATAAATTTAAAAAAATAATAAAAATAAAAAGCTCCTAACCTAAAACATCCAGGAAATCCAGGACACAATGAAAATATCAAAGCTAAGAATAACAGGTATAAAAGAGAATGAAGATTCCCAGCTCAAAGGGCCAGAAAATATCTTCCACAAAATCATAAAAAAAGAGAAAGATCATTGTCTTAGGGTTTTACTGTTGTGGACAGACATCAAGACTAAGACAAATCTTGTAAAGGATAACAATTAATTGGGCCAAATTACTTCGGATAGATTACAACTTCAGTGGTTCATTCCATTATGATAAAGCCAGAACATGACAGCAACCAGACAACCATGTTTTAGGAGTTTCTGAGAGTTCTGTATCTTCATCCTCTTCTTCTGAAGGCTGCTAGCAGAATATTGACTTCTAGGCATCTAGGAGTAGGATCTTAGAGACAACAACCACAATGATACAACTATTTCAACAAGGCCACACCTACTCCAACAAGTCCACACCTCCAAATAGTGCCAGTCTCTGGGCCAAACACATACAAACCATAACAATCATCTTTAGTGAGGTAACAAATACCCAGAAAGACTAGTATGATATGTATTCTCTTATATGTGGATGTTAACTTTAATCCTTCAATGAACCTAATAAATCCATTTAGCCACAGAAGTTAAGAATAGAGTAAGTTATTAGTTGGGAGAGGAGTTCCCAAGGAAGATGAAAGAGATGTGTATATATAATACACCACACACACACACACACACACACACACACACACACACAATGGAATCACAAAAAACTGGAATGAACAGTGTCCCAAACACATCTTTCACCACAAAATAAAACATCATTGCCAGGAATGGATGAATGGGTTACATATAATTGAGTTGTTGGCCAGTGGAGTCCCATGGAAACTCCCAAATATCTCAGGCTATTGCCAAGTCTATTGATTGCTTGCCACAAACTGATGGTGAGCCTGTATTGCTGAAAACAACACATACTTATTGAACATATAGAAGTTAAGATGGTACCTGTCTACCCTTTATCCTTACTTCTCTTTATTTCACTAGAAGGTAATCTACATGCTGCCAGAAAAGAAAGGTAGCCACCACCCTAGCTACAAACCCTGTGATCAACAATGGTCTCCTACTTGCAATACATGATGACATGATAATGAAACAAATGTTATGGGAGTAACCAACCTTATCTGAATAGATTTAAAGCAAGCTACATAGATGGATTGAGAAAAATCAAATGCCACTGCTAAAGAATATAGCAATAAAATGTCTTCTAAAGATATTCTCCTCTATTCATAGATCAGTAAGTTGTTCAGCCATCAACAAAGAATTCGCCTCTTGCAGTATATAGGAACTGGTTTGGAGACATACAAATGGGCATTGTGCAGACTTTGGAACACTCAGTCGTAAATGGAATTCTTTCATCAATCTACCCCCTCTGGACTTGGAGAACTTCATGGAAGAAGAGACAAAAAGATTATAAGAGTCAGAGGGGATGGATGGCATGAAAGAATGAGTGTCTTCAAGACACAACAGGAACGATACACACATGAGCACACAGAGACTTGCAGAATGCACAAAGCCTGCACAGATTTCAGGTAGAGAATGCTCTAGTGGTGAGAGAGGAAAATGGATACTTGTTTCCATTCCTAGCCATAAAGCTGTGGGGCTGTGTGTCACCCTGACAATGGGTTACCCGGGGGCCCCAGCAAGCCACTCAGGGGATGCAGAACACAGTATGTATTTTCCAGGTGATAAAAAGTGAGGTCTGGGAGAGATGCTAGGGTTCTCAGTCTCCTGTGTACCCAGAAGCTTTATATGAATTTTTAAAATGATTAATTAATTAATTAAACAAAAATTATTTATATCCCCTTACAGACAACACCAATTCAGATTCTAGCACCTACATTTGACTGCACACAGTTGCCTATAACTTTAGGTCCAGGTGATTCAATGTTCTCTTCTGGACTCTGAAGGGATTTATTTTCACAAATATCCAAATACACACATACACACACACACAAACACACACACACACACACACACACACACACACACACACACACACATAAGCATGCACACAAATGTGCTCAAACACACACTCATGACTAAAAATGAAGTTTACACAAAATAACAACACATTACTTGTAGACACTTTAAATTCCTATAATATTTAGGGAAGGACAGGTGGTTAAGATCATTGTCTGCTTTCTCAGAGAACCTGGATACAGTTTCTAGTGCCCACCAGGCAGCTCAAAACTGTAACTACAGTTTCAGAAGGAAAACATACCCTCTCCTGTCCTCATTGGCATGCATAAGTTAAACATTTATACACACAGGCACACACTAATATACATGAAAAGTAATAATTTGAAATGTTCTTATACTATTTGTTGCTTGTTAGTAAAGAAAAGCACATGCATAAGAGATATCCTGAATAGAGCAAGACTTTGTCTTATTAATAACAAAACCCAAGTCAAGAAGATAAATCTAAAATTATGACTTTCTCATTTTTATGACTTGTTTTTTTCATATAAATGATGACATGAAAATTAGATAATAATTTAGGTCATTGTGTTTATTCCATGAAGAATTACTACATACTCCAAAAAAAGGCATGCTTTCAAACAGTACTTCTGGTACCACAGATCTACATCCTTAAGTGATAGTTTCATAGACTTGAGTTAATAATATTTTGTAATCCAATACATTTTTGATATTCATGAAACAAATATTCCAAATAGTACATATTTTTGAGAGGATAGATAGCTACAAAAGAGTATGCAACACTCTCCTTTTCACAATAATCACAACTTCTCTTTGATCAGACTTCAGACTGTTTATCTTTCTCTACAACACCATGGGCAAAGAATTACTCTGCTGAAATTAAGTAGAGCAAGATGTCCGATAATGATAATAAAATTTTGCATCTATCCTAAGTTTGAACTTTTAGGTACAAACTATTTGGTAAAGACATATTATTTATATATATATATATATATATATATATATATATATATATATATATATACACATACATATATATATATGTATATATATGTGTATGTATATATACATATATATGCATATATATGTGTATGTATGTATATATACATGTATATATAAATTTACATCCATTTTCCTCATCACTTAGCATATTTTTTTCTCAAAGCAATAAACATTTCAGAAACAGAATATTTTAGAGATAAATTTCAAACAGCATTTCTTTGTAAAGATACACTCCTATTGATGAAGTGTTTGTGCTGAGAATAATGGTTGTTTCTCTGTTGTTCACACAGCAGGTTGTCAACTTTTTCTCTTTAATAGGGAAATGTCTTCTCAGCAAAGCTGTGAGTTTCTTAGTTACTGATGAGCAACAACAATAATGATAATAAAATCAACATGTAGTAAAGGGCCTATCATTAACATTATGAAAAATAGTGTTTATTGCTGATTTTAATAGCCACATAAAGGTATTGAATTCCTTCCTTTCAAGAACTAAACCAAGTGAAAAAATTCAGGATAAACATTGGTAAATGTAACAATTTGTAACATTCTAATGTAGCTTATCACTTGCTGACAAGCCTGATGCCCTGAGTTCAATCCTTAGGAATTCATATGCTAGAAGGACAAAAAACTAAATCACCTACATTCAACTCTGAAGTCCACATACACTTACTTTATAGTACCCATGTGATTCATACAAATTTGAGACTTTTTAACTCTATATATGAATATGTAAAAAATGTGAATAATTATGAAGCACTCCAATATATACAAGAAAGCAAGCAAATTATGACTGAAAAGACATGCAATTTTTCTGGTTTAAATAATAGGGTACATGTTTTAAGAAAGCAGTATATTTCATGTCAGGTTATCACTATATGTTTGATTATGTCTACATGAAATTAATAAATAAAACTATTTGATTATATATAATATAGCAATTCACAAATGAACAGTTAAGAGTAATCAAAATTTCTAACAAATCTAACATGATACACAATCACTAAAAAGTAAAAAAAGTAATTTAAATAATGTGGGGAAGAGGCAGGCAGATTTCTGAGTTCGAGGTCAGCCTGGTCTACCGAGTGAGTTCCAGGACAGCCAGGAGGACTACACAGAGAAACCCTGTCTCGAAAAACCAAAAAATAAATAAATAAATAAATAAATAAATAAATAAATAATGTGGGGAAACAGAGATGACCATATCCTGTAAAGATAAATATTAAATGAATTATGGAAAAATTTTATAACTAAGTAAAAGTAATTCTCATAGAATTAGCAGTATTGATCAGACATTATAAAACAGAGCTTGTGTATGTTAGATTTGAACATTTCAAGTATGTTACAGAAAATGAAAATCAGATTTCCTACCTTTGAAGAGAGACGTTAGGCATCAAGAAAGAATGAAAACAAAACTGAACTCTCTGATGTTGAACTGAAATCTGAAGTATCAATAAGTACTCCTATTATGTCTACCCTAACACACACATAAAAATAGGTATTTGTATGCACAAGGTGATAAATTAAGCCTGGTCCAATTTTTTAAGGAAACTCCAGACTGATTTCCAGAGTGTTTGTATCAGCTTGCAATCTCAACAGCAATTTCTTTCTTTCTCCACATCCTCAACAGTCTCTGTTGTCACCTGAGTTTTTGATCTTGAGCTCTTCTGACTGGTGTGAGGTAGAATCTCAGGGTTTTTTTGATTTGCATTTCCCTGATGATTAAGGATGTTCAACATTTCTTTAGGTGCTTCTCAATCATTCAGTATTCCTCAGTTGAGAATTCTTTGTTTAGCTCTATACCCCATTTTCAATAGGGATATTTGGTTCTCTAGAGTCTAACTTATTGAGTTATTTGTATATACTGGATATTAGGCCTCTATTGGATGTGGAGTTGGTAAAGATCCTTAACCAATTGGTTGGTTGTTGCTTTGTCCCATTGAAAGTGTCCTTTGCCTTACAATAAGATTTGCATTTTTTTTTACAGTTTTCTTTTTTATGGATTTTTTATTGGATATATTCTATATTTACATTTCATTTCCCTTTTCCTGGTTCCCCACCCCCACAAAGGTCTCACATGTTCTTTTCCCTCCCCCTGTTCTCCCATCCTCCCCTTCCTACTTCCCTGTTCTGGTATTCCCCTACAGTGATGCATTGAGCCTTTCCAGAACCAGGGTCCACTCCTTCCTTCTTGTCAGACATCATTTGGTATGTGGATTGTGTCTTTGTTGTTCCAAGATTCTAGGCTAATATCCACTTATCAGTGAGTGCATACCATGGGTAGTCTTTTGAGACTGGGTTACCTCATTTAGTATGATGTTCTCCAGCTCCATTCATTTCTCTAAGAATTTCATGAATTCATTGTTTCTAGACTTGCAATTTTATGAGGTCTCATTTGTTAATTCATAAGCTTGAAGTATAAGCTGTAGGTGCTCTGTTCAGGAAAATTTCCCCTTTGCCCATGTGCTCAAGGCTCTTCTGCACTTTCTTTTCTATTAGTTTAAGTGTATCTGGTTTTATGTGGAGGCTGTTGATCTACTTGGACTTGAGCTTTGTACAAGGAGAAAAGAATGGATCGATTTGCATTCTTCTGCATGCTAACCACCAATTGAACTAGCATCATTTTTGAAAATTCTGTCTTTCTCTACCGAACAACTTTAGCTCATTTGTTAAAGATCAAGTGACCATAGGTGTGTTGGTACATTTCTGGGTCTTCAATTCTATTCCGTTGATCTACCTGCTAGTCACTGTACTAATACCATGCAGTTTTGATCATGATTACTCTGTAGTAAAGCATGAGGTCAGGGGTGGTGATTTCCCCCAGAAGTTCTTTTATTGTTGAGATTAGTTTTCAATATCCTGGGGTTCTCTTTTCAAGGAAGTTGAAATTGTTTTTGGAAAAGAAAAGATGTGGGTGGGCACAATTTGATGTATATTCAGTGAAATAATTGTTTAGCAATATTCAGGGTTGCCAGAACCACTAAAAACAAGCAAAGTCAGAGAAAAAAATTCAGATTTTAGGAACCCAAGAAGACTCAACTAAATATACGTTACAAATATTGATATACTTCTTTATTTTTTTAAATTTACTTTTTACTTTACATGTTTTCCAAGGATGCCCTGTGCCAAAAGAGGTCAGAAAAATGTGTTGCATCACTCTGAATCTAGAGTTACCCACAGTAGTATGCATCCATGTGGATGCTAGAAGATAACATAGGTCCCCTGAAAGGGCAGCAATTCCTTTGGATCACTAAGCCTTCTCTCTAACTTCTTTGTCATTAAGAGAAAAAAAAAAAACTGACATTAGCCAGAAGAAAGAGAAGACTTAACCCAATTTGGATAATGATTTTTTGACAATGTTGATTTCTTTGTTATGATAATTATACTACTATTTCAAAATGATAATATAAGAGTATACTGTTTAAGTGATAAATTGAAACTTAATATGCCTTTTTTTTTAATTTTTACCTTCCTATGATCAAAGTACTTTAAAGACCTTTAATATAAAATATTACAGAAAAAAAAGGAAAACTTCCAGTTCTCATTATTGGAAACAACTGTGAAAATATAAATTAACTGAATTTGTACACTACAAAATTGCACATAATAATATCTCTTAATGTTGGAAGCCAAATGACAGGAGAGTCCATATCATTCTGGATTTCTGCAGACTAATTCATGAGAGTAAGCCATAATTACATCACAGTCTACCCACTGTATTGAGGGTACAGTGACAATATTTTGGGAATACAAAGACTCCTGGTATTTACTGGGCAAGTTTGTGGTGAGAAAGGAGCTATGAGGGGTTTAATGCTTCAAAAGTCTACACAGAGTTTCCTGTGGCCATTTGCTAAGCATCAATCTGCTCATGTTCAGGTAAGAATTCCATGAGGATGAGCAAAGAAAATTACCCGGGGAATTAAAAAAATGCTGGAAATTAGTGAAATAATTAACTACTAAAAGATGAACATGACTAGGTTACTGTTGATTGTACATATCAAGAGAAGAATTTCCTTTGAATACCAAAAATAAATCAGTGGAATCACCAAAAAAGTCATATGAATGAGGTAATATAGCCCAGTTCATGCCTGTCATAGAACATCCAAATAAAGGCTGTCAATAGGCACAAAACAATAGTTCAGAAGCATGATACTGCAATAAATAAATTATTAAAAATTGTTATAGAAAATAGCAAAATCCACTAACTTTAGGATATCTATTTCAAACAATTTCAAAGTATTAAAGAAATATATCAAAATTTTGAAAAAATAATTAAATAATTTTATATAGAAAATACTATAAAAAGAAAATAATGCATAGACTTAAATTAGTTGCTAAAATCGAAAATCTATGCTGAAGTCAAGTGTATTTTAATATTATGAAAAGTCAAAGGAAATATATTAGCTAATGATATTTTATAAGAAATATAAAGTTAAATAATTTTCACGATTTAATAACCTATAGTTAAAATAAAGATATAATCAAATCAATGATTGTTCTAGACAGGAAAATGGCAAGTTCAAATGAATGAAATTTATGGCTTTAAAATATACGTCTGTAGCAAACAAACAAAATAAAATAATTCAAAATCCTCAACATATGGTGTTGGCATGATGCAGTGAAATTACACTTGCTCTATAGCTAACTCAGTCTGAGAAATTTATTTACATCCATTCAGACAGTAAACTACTAGTTAAACTTTAGGGTCAAAGAGTCCAGCATGGTAGAATATCTTTATGAACTGAGTACATTCAAAAATTTCTTAAAATTCATAAATTACATGTTAGGCCAAGGGAAAGTAGGTAGGCTAAATGTAGATCTTCACTCCCCCCAATTCCAGCCCCCAAGTCTCATCCCCAGTTCTGTAGCAAACTACCTGCTGTAGCCTCTCCTCTCTACCATCCCCACCTCTAGTGGATCATACAGATATTGCTCCTTACCAGGGTTCCTTCCCCATAATTATTGATTCATACCACTACCCAACATCAACAGGCATTCTTTGGGAAGCTGCAGGCCACTCCAGCCAAAGAAGCAGACTAACAGCTATTCTGCACCTATTTCTACTCTTCTCTCCTTTAAACCTAATCCCCAGTCTCATCCCTAGCTATGTAGCAGACTACTTGTGGCCTCTCCTCACTCATTCCCCCAATTCTCAGGTGACTAAGAAGATCCTGATGAGACATCTGTTTTCCTTACTCCTGTGACTTTTGAACATCGCAACCCAAACAATCTTCATTCAAAAGAGTAAGTTTCAAATATCTACAATAGATATTTGAGAGACAGAACAGTATGGATGGATGTGGGATAATGGAATGGGAGAATAAAATGATGAGGGAAAAGAAAGTGGAAGATGAGGGAGGGAATATGGTGAGAGACAGCTAAATTTAAGGGTTATTTGAGGGTTACTATGGAAATCTAACACAATAGAAACTTACTACAATATGTGTATATATGAAGGAGAGTGAAATACAATCGACAAATTATGGAAGAGACTGATGCCCCACTTCCCATCTATTGTCACCCAATAAAACTCACCAGAATTGATTTGAGCTGGTGCCTACATAGAGCCGTCCGTGGCTCTACACCCAAGTGTCTGTGGTACAGATAGGTACTCTACAAGATTCCAAAGGAGAAAAATAAACAACTGCCAAGCGACAAAACCTTTGATCTACAATGTTGTCTTGTCTGCATATTATCCTAGGGCATTGGTGCCACAAAACTCAACCAACCACCATCTGATTTGATTTAAAGCCTACTCCATAGGATAGTATCCAATGGTTTTTGTTTTTGTTTTTAAAAGAACAGGACACTAAAATGACACTAAAAATGTCATTCTGCTATACACATAGATCAGTACCTTGCTGAGCCAAGGTCAGAGATGCTTTCTCCTGCAGCAGATGGGAAACAAAGAGATCTATCAACAGACATTATGCAGAGAGTGATTGACCTTGGAACTGCACCCTTAAATGAGATATCTCCAATAAATCCTTCTCCTATAGGCTCAGGGAACACTTTATAAGAGGAGGCAGAAATCATGTAAGAGACAGAGAGGATGGAGAATGCCAAAGAAAGAATATCCTGTAAATCAACATGATAGTGGTGGCATCTATAAACTCTCAGAGACCCAGATGTTATGAACAGGGTTTGCAGGGGTCAGCAACAAATGGGTCCTAGAGCTGAATGGAGGAGTGGAAAAATTTTTGCCCATACCCTAATATGAAAGTTATTTCCAATGGCTAGCCATAGCAAATTTTCCTCAGTGGAGGCTTTCTGGGTATACAAAGAACACTTTGTATAACATATGGTACTATATGGTAGGCCATAGGCCCAGGAGTAGATGAGTCAATAAACAAGTCATGCCAAGTCTTTTCCTTTGTTTTTTCCTCTTTTGATTCTCTTTTAAATTTTGTTTTATTTTTATATTGTATACATTTTTCTTCTCTCTTTCTGCCATACAGTATATTTAGGTATACATTATGACATTTAGTTTAATCTTCTTAATGAAACTTCTGAATGTGTTGAATGGGTCTCTTTGTTTCTTGTGCCTTTAGTATGTATGTGAGGGTGGGTGTATGTGTATGTGTGTGTGTGTGTGTGTGTGTGTGTGTGTGTGTGTGTGTGTTCTTTTCCTTCTATTTGTTTTATCTTATTCTCATGTTAAATTTTTATTTTATTTTCTCATTTTTGCTTAGAAGCCTGTCCTTTTTCCAAATGAGGGAGAGAAAAAGAGATAGATCCTGATGAGAGAAGAGGTAAGGAGGAAATAGGAGGGGTACAGAGGGAGGAAACCATAGTCAGGATATGTGGAAAAAATACCTATTTTTCATAAGAGAAAAGAGTAATATATTATGCTAAAAATTATTCACTACAATAAGCAGCATTTAAAAAATCCTCTTAAAAACATATATTCTAAAAAACAAAATTAACCCAGAATTGCTCCTGTCTAAAGGAAATACAGAGACAAATACAAAGAGTGTAGCAGAGATGGAAGGAAATGCTGTCCAGAGACTGCCCCTCCTGGGGATCCATCCCATGGGTAGGCACTATATCTAGTCATTATTGCTGATGCCAAGAATTGCTTGCTGACAGGAGTCTAATATAGTTATCTCCTGATAACTCAGCCAGAGTCTTAGTAATACAGATGAGTATTCTTACAGCTAACCATGGAACTCAGCACAGGGACCACAATGAAGGAATTAGAGGAAGGACTGCAGGAGCTGAAGGGGTTTGCAACCCCTTAGGAAAACCAAAAATTTCAACCAACCAGACCTCCCAGAACTCCCAGGGATCAAACCACCAACCAAAGAATACACATGGAGGGAAGGATACAGATGTATATGTAGCAGATGAAGGCCTTACTTGATATCAGATGAAGGCCTTATTTGATATCAATGGGAGAGAAGACCTTTGGTCAAGTGAAGGCTCAATGCCCCAGTGTTGGAGCATACTAGAGAGGTGAGGTGGGCGTGGGTGGGTAGGTGGGGCAGCACCCTCATAGAAGCAGGAGCAAGGGAAGGGATGGTGTGTTCTGGAGAGGAAATCAGGAAAGGGGATAACCACTGAAATGTAAATTAATAAAATAACCAATAAAATTGCAATAAGTAACTAAATTCTGTCCTATCGGTGTTGTTCTGTAATTCCAGGTACCTACTTAGAAGTCTGAGGCATAAGATTCAGAAATTCAGTTCTTGCTTGGGTAAGTTTGAAAGATCCTTCCTCAAAAGTTTATATGTATGTATATGCATATTTATATGTATATGCATTTATATGTGTGTATATATGCATGTATGTGTATATATGTAGGTGTATATGTTTGTGTGTGTGTGTGTTTGTATGTATGTGGTTGTGTGTGAGTGTGTGTATGTGTGCATGAAGACAGTTTGAGATACTACTCAGATTTAGAATACTAGCTGAGCGTATAAAAGCTGAGAAGCCTTAGGCTTAGTCTACAGAAAAAAAAAACACAAGAGATTTAAGTTACAATAGGTCAAAATGATATATATGTATGACAAAGGCTTATATGTGGAATACATAATGTCAATCATGTAACTATAGAGAGCAAATACCATAGTAAATGTGGAGTCAGGAAAAGGTCCTTAGGAGATAAGAAGCTGTGCACATCATCCAAGACTGCTCTCCCTTTTCCCTGATTCATCTTCAGCTCCTTTTCCCACAACAAGAGACATTTCCCCGGCATGCTGCCTGGAATTTTCTCAATTGACTTGCTCCTTCACATGCTGTCATTTGCTAATAGGCTAACAGTGTTCTGTTGTTCCTACAAGATTGCCAATGCCAGAACATAGGTGATTAGTGCATGTTTACCTAACATATGCAGCCTCCTTTTAGTTTCCTTTTGTGGAGAAGGAGTAACACCAGCTTGCAGGTCAGCTTGTAGCAGACTAGGAGAATTATCTGAACCACTCTCTTGCAAAACATGAAAACACTGTTTGTTAAATACATATCTAAAGACTATGATAGCTGAGATTATCCCAAGTAACCCCTAAAAGATAAAATAAAAATCAAATTTGACCTTAAGAAATTTCATTTCATGAATGGGAATGAAAATACTAAATAATGAAACAAGATTATGGTTAAAACAGGAATATATAGAAGTAAAATTAAGAAGGAAATATCTCTATGATTACAGCGAAATAAATATTGTTTACTATTGGACTCTCCCTGGACAAGAAGCATAAAGTTTCATTTGTTTGTGATTGTTTCTTTGGAGTTTTGTTGTTGTTTTACAAATTTTATCCAGTGTGCATAAGTGTATGTATAACATATATTTAAAACTAGAAAACAACTTGATATAAGTGGTTCTCTTCAACTACAATGTGGAAGTCTCTTGGAGTGGTACACAGGTCATAAGAATTGTTGACTGGTACCATTACATACTGAGCCATCTGGTAAACCTTTGGGCTATTGCTTTTTTGTAAATACTTGATACTTCTATTGACTTTTCTTTTTATTTTAATTATCAATTTCGCAGGCTCCTTTTTACTGTTATTTATAACTGGGCCATTGCAGTATCAATTCACACTGAAAATGTAAGTGAAACATCTCTAAAGACTGTAGTAAGAATTTAGTCAGGGGCATGGTGTCAGTCACATTGTCCATCTCTAGGCTCACTCCTCAGTCCAGAAGAGAATATCTGGAACTCCAAGAACATCCTCTTTCCTCCTGGAAAATTTTGGGGGCCCCCAAAATAACGAGCTTGAAACCCTGCCCCACCAAACCCTTCCCAGCTTGGCCACCCAAGACGCACTGCAATGGTGAGTTGTACAGTTGTACCCTGAGCACCATTGTCTATCTCAGTGCCCACTCTTTTATTCTGAGGTACCTTGTGGGATCCCAAGAATCTTCTAGCATCATGTGGAGGTTTGCAGAAACCCTAGGAACTGCCAAATTAAAACATTGCCCCACCAAACCCTTGCCAGTAGGGTCTGCCTGAGGCACAGGCAACAGTGTTGACTGCCATGATCTCCATTTTCTAGCCTATGACTCCTCCTAACTTCCCATGAAGTGCTACTACCATCAGTATCATCTAGTCAACCCCAGGGAAAACTAGGTACCTAAGGGACAGTGTAAAAGCACAATCAACAAGAGCCAAGGCAATATGGCAAACCCCCATTCTGCTACTACAGTCCCAAGATATCTTTAAAAAGTAGAAGAGGCAGAAGAGGATCTTATATCTAATCTTATAAAAAAGATAGATTCCTTTGAGAAGGACATGAATAAATCTTTTAAGGAAATACAAGAAAATACATTCAAACAGGTAGAGACATAAAAAAGAGGAATGAAATAAATACAAAAATACAGTAAAATACAACCCAATAAGTGAAGGATATGAATAAAATTGTCCAAAACTGGAAAAAGGAAAGCAAATCAATAAAGAATGCATAAACTGAGGCAATCCTGGGGACCAAAAACCAAGGAAAGAGAACAGGACCTACAGGCATAAGCATTACCAACAGAATAGAGGAGATAGAAGAGATAATCTTAAGGGTAGACAATATAATAGAAGTCAAACTATCACTATTTGCAGATGATATGATAGTTTACTTAAGTGACCCATAAACCTCCACCAGAGAACTCCTGCAACTGATAAACAACTTCAGCAAAGTGGCTGGCTATAAAATCAACTCAAGTAAATCAGTAGCCTTCCTATAAGCGAAGGATAAGCAGGCCAAGAAAGAAATTAGGGAAATCACACCCTTCACAATAGCCACAAATGATATAAAGTATCTTGGAGTGATGCTAACCAAACATGTGAAAGATTTATACGACAAAAACTTCAGGTCTCTGAAGAGGGAAATTGAAGAAGACATCAGAAAATGGGAAAATCTTCCATGCTCGTGGGTTGGCAGGACTAATATAGTCAAAATGGCAATCTTGCCCAAAGCAATATACAGATTCAATGCAATCCCCATCAAAATCCCAACTCAGTTCTTCATAGAGCTAGAAAGAGCAATTCTCAAATTCATCTGGAATAACAAAAAACCCAGGATAGCTAAAACTATCATCAACAGCAAAAGAACTTCTGGGGGAATCAATATCCCGGACCTCAAGCAATATTACAGAGCAGTGGTATTAAAAACTGCATGGTATTGGTTCAGTGACAGGGAAGCGGATCAATGGAATAAGATCGAAGACCCAGAATTGAACCCACACATCTATGGCCAATTGATCTTCGACAAAGAAGCTGAAAACATCCAGTGGAAAAAAGATAGCCTTTTCAACAGATGGTGCTGGCTCAACTGGAAGTCAACATGCAGAAGAATGAGAATTGATCCAGTCTTATCTCCTTGCACTAAACTCAACTCCAAGTGGATCAAGGATCTCCACATAAAACCAGACACACTAAAACTAATAGAAAAGAAACTGGGGAAGACCCTTGAAGACATCGGCTCAGGGGAAAAATTCCTGAACAGAACACCAATTGCTTATACTCTAAGAACAAGAATAGACAAATGGGCCCTCATAAAACTACAAAGTTTCTGTAAGGCAAAAGACACTGTCAAAAGGATAAATCGGCAACCAACAAATTGGGAAAAAATCTTCACCAACCCCACATCCGACAGAGGGCTAATCTCCAATGTATACAAAGAACTCAAGAGGTTAGACCCCAGAAAACCAAATAACCCTATCCAAAAATGGGGTACAGAGCTAAACAGAGACTTTTCACCTGAAGAAATTCGGATGGCTGAGAAACACCTTAAAAAATGTTCAACATCACTAGTCATTAGGGAAATGCAAATTAAAACAACCCTGAGATTTCACCTCACACCAGTCAGAATGGCTAAGATTAAAAACTCAGAAGACATCAGGTGTTGGCGAGGATGTGGAGAAAGATGAACACTCCTCCACTGCCGGTGGGAATGCAAGCTGGTACAACCACTCTGGAAATCAGTATGGCGGTTCCTCAGAAAACTGGGCGTGATACTTCCGGAGGACCCAGCCATACCACTCCTGGGAATATACCCAGAAGATTCACCAGCATGCATTAAGGATACATGCTCCACTATGTTCATAGCAGCCTTATATATAATAGCCAGAAGCTGGAAAGAACCCAGATGTCCCTCAACAGAGTAATGGATACAAAAAATGTGGTATATATACACAATGGAGTACTATTCAGCCATTAGAAACAATGAATTCATGAAATTCTTAGAGAAATGGATGGAGCTGGAGAACATCATCCTATGTGAGGTGACCCAGTCTCAAAAGAATACCCATGGTATACAGTCACTGATAAGTGGATATTAGCCTAGAAGCTTGGAACACCAAAGACACAAATCACATATCAAGTGATGTCTCACAAGAAGAAAGGAGTGGACACTGGTGCTAGAATGGACCAAAACATCATTGTGGGAGAGTACAAGAACAGTAAAGTGGGAGGGGGTGGATGCGGGAGCAGGGGGAGGGAAAAGGACATGTGGGACCTTTGGGGGTGGGGAACCAGAAAAAGGGAAATGAATTGTAAATATAGAATATATACAATAAAAAAAAATCAAAAAAAAAGAAGAAATCAACACATCAGTTAACAAAGAACAGGTCAAAGAGAATAAAAATAAACAGAGAAATAATAAAACTAACAAAGGTCAAGACAAAAAATGAGCTACCAAATATCTATGGAACATTTCAGCATAAAAGAAAAGAACATACTTTCTTATAAGCACCTAATAGAACCTTTTAAAAATTTAACCATAATTGGTCACAAAGCAAACCTCAACAGATATGAGAAGATTGAAAGGAACCCATGCATCTCATTACATCACCAAGGACTTCAACAACAAAAACAACAGAAAGCCTACATATACATTGAAACTGAACAACTCTCTATTCAATGATCACTAGGTGTGATGTTTTGTATATGCTCAACACAGGGAGCAGCACTATCAGAAGTAGTGGCTCTGTTGGAGTAGGTGTGTCACTGTGCGTGTGGGCGATAAGACTATAAGACCCTCATTCTAGCTGCCTGGAATTCAGTCTTCCAGAAGCAGCCTTCAGATAAAGATATAGAATTCTCACGTCTGTCTGCATTATGCCTGCCTAGATACTGCCCTGCTCCCTGCTTGAAGATGACAGACTGAACCTCTGAACCTGTAAGACAGCCCAATTAAATTTTGTCTTTTATAAGACTTGCATTGGTCATGGTGCCTGTTCACAGTAGTAAAACCTTAACTAAGACAGTAAGAAATAAATAAATTAAAGACTTTCTAGAATTCAATGAAAATGAGGGTACAACATAACCAAACTTATGGGACACTATAAAAGCCATCCTTAGAGGAAAGTTGATAGCATTAAATATGTTCAAAAAGAAATTAAAGCTTTCTCATATTAAAAAATTAAAAGTATATCTGAAGGTTCTAGGAAAAAATAAGAAGGCACATCCAGGATATGTACATAGCAAAACGTGATCAAATTCAGAGTTGAAATCAATCCATAAGAAACAAAGGAAACAACACAAAGAATCAACAAAACTAAGAGATGGTTCTTTGAGAAAAACAAAAATATAGATTAACGCTTTGCCAAACAAACTAAAAGAAGACAGTACCCAAATGAACAAAATCGGAAAAGAAAAGGAAGACATTAAAAAAAACACTGAGGAAATTCTAAGAGTTATTAAGTCTTACTTCAAAAGCTTGTACTCCAAAAAATTGGAAAATTAAATAAAATAAATTATTTTCTAGGCAGATACCAATTAACACTGCTAAATTAAGATCTGGAAAACAATTTAAGCACTGCTATAACCTCTAAGGAAATAGAAGCTGTTATTAAAAGTCTACCAACCAAAAAGCCCTGGGCCAGATGGTTTTAGTACAGTATTTGACCAGACTTTCAAAGAAGAGCTAATGCCTGCACTCCCCAAACTATTCCACAAAATAGAAATGGAAGGAACATTGCCAAACTCATTCTATGTGGCCACTGCCACCCTGTACATAAATGCACAGATTCATCAAAGAAAAATTCAGACCTTTCTCCATTATGAACATTGGTGCAAAAATAATAAAATACAAACAGTATTTAAGAACACATCAAAAACATTATTTATCATCATTGAGTAGACCTCAAACCAGTAGTGCAGAAGTAGTTCAGTATGTTTTCACATAATGTTAATTTCCACCAACATAATCCACCATATAAACAAACTGAAATAAGAACAAAAACATATGATCATCTCAGTAAATGCCAAAACAAGCATTTAATAAAAACCAAGTGAGGAAAGAGAGAAAAAAGGGGGATACTTAAACACAATAAAGGCATTATACGACAGGCCAATAGCCAACATCAAATTAAATAAAGAGAAACTTAAAGCATTTCCACAAAAACTGGGTACTAGACAAGGGTGTTTATTCTCTCTATGTCTCCTCAATATCATACTTTAAGTAATAGCTAGAGCAATAAACCGCTTAAGGAGAGCAAGAATATACAAATTAGAAAAGAAGAAGTTAAATTATTGCTACTTGCAGGTGATATGATATTATATATAAGTGACCAGCAAAATTATACAAGAGAACTACTGCAGATGATAAATACTTTCAGAAAAGTGGCTTTATACAAATTTTCTCAAAGACATCTTTAGCCATTCTCCACACAATTAATAAATGGGATAAGAAAGGAGTTAGAGAAACAGTACCCTTCACAATAGCTACAAGTAATATATCACATTTTGGTGTAACTCTAACCAAGCAAGTGAAAGTCATGTCTGAAAAGAAATTGAGGAAGATATCACATAATGGAAACATCTCCTATGCTCATGGATTGGAAGGATTAACATAGTAAAAATTGCTCTTACCAAAAGCAAAGTACAGATTCAATACAACTAAAAATTCCAACACAATTCTTAAAAGAACAATTCTCAACCTCATATGAATAAACAAAATTCCCAGGATAGCTAAAATGGTCATGAACTATAAAAGAAATTCTGAAGATATCACTATCACTGACCACAAGCTGTACCATAGAATTATAGTAATAAAAACTATATGGTATTGGCAAAGGAACCATATGAAATCACTGGAATTGAATCAAAGGCACAGAAATACACCTACATAACTACAGATACATGGCTTTTGAAAAAGATACCAAAACCATAAAATGGAACACAGAGAGCATCTTCAATAAACTGTGCTGGTCTAACTGTATGTCTGCATGTAGAAGAATGTACATATATCTATATTTATCACCCTGCATAAAACTCAACTACAAGTAGATCAAAGATCTCAATGTAAAAACAGATATACTAAATACAGTAGAACAGAAATTGGGGAATAGCTTTAAACTCATTGCTACAGGAAACAACTTCCTGAAGATATTACCAATAGCACAGGCACTACGTTTAAAAATTAATAAATGGGACCTTGTGAAACTTAAAATCCTTGTAAGTCAAAGGACACTGTCCATAGGATAAAATTGCAGTCTACAAATTAGGAAAATATATTCATTAACCCTACATCTGACAGAGGGTTAATATCCAAAATTTATAAAGAACTCAAGAAGTTAGACACCAACAATCCAAATAAACCTATTTTAAAAACAGAGGTACAGTGCTAAACAGAGAATTCTCAACAGGAATCTTGGATGGCAGAGAAGTAACTAAAGAAATGTTCAAATCCTTAGTCATCAGGGAAATGTAAATCAAAATGAATCTTGAGACTCCATTTTGTACCAGTTAGAATGTCTAAAATCAAAACTCAAGTTATAGCACATTGTTGTTGGGAGTTCAAATTTATATAACTACTCTTGGAATCAATTTGGCAGTTCCTGAGAAATATGGAAATAGTTCTACCTCAATACCAAGCTACATTACTCCTGAACGTATATGGAAAAGCTGTTCCTTAATCTCACAAGGACACTTACTCAATTATTTTTTTTTTATTTTATGTTGGTTATTTTCTTTATTTAAATTTCAAATGTTATCCTCTTTTCCAGTCCCCCCTCTGAAACCACTGATGCCAACCCCCATCCCCTGGATTCTATGAGGGGGGTTCCCCCTCCCACCTCACTACCCTGGCATTCCCCTACACTGGGAAACACAGCCTTCACAGGACCAAGGGCCTCCACTCCCATTGATGCCCGGCAAGGCCATTCTCTGCTACATATGCAGCTGGAGCTGTGGATCCCTTCATGTGTTCTCTTTAATTGGTGGTTTAGTCCCTGGGAACTCTGGGGGTCTGGTTGGTTGATATTGTTGTTTTTGCTATGAATTTTCAAACCCCTTTAGCTCCTTCAGTACATTTACTAACTCCTCCATTGGGAACTCTGAGCTCAGTCCAATGGTTGGCGGTGAGCATCACCCTCTGTATTTGTCAGGCTCTGGCAGAACCGCTTAGGAGACAGCTATATCAGGCTCCTGTCAGCAAGCACTTCTTAGCATCCACAATAGTGTCTGGGTTTGGTGACTGTATGTGGGTTGAATAACCATATAGGGCAGACTCTGGGTGGCCTTACCTTCAGGCTTTGCTCCACACTTTGTCTCCATATTTGCTCCCTTGATTATTTTGATCCCCCTTCTAAGAAGCACTGAATAATTGACAATTTTGTCTTCCTTCATCTTGAGCTTCATGTGGTCTATGAATTATATCTTTAGTATTTGGTGCTTTTGGGCTAATATCTACTTATCAGTGGGTACATAGCATGTGTGTTCTTTTGTGATTGGGTTACCTCATTCAGGACGATATTTTCTAGTTTCATCCATTTGCCTAAGAATTTCATTAATTCATTTTTTAATTAATGAATTTACTTTTTATATTCATTATTTTATTCTCCCCATCGACCCTCCGACTGTTCCACATCCCATACTTCCTCCCCACTCCTCTCTCCATGTGGATGTTTCCACTCATACCACACCTGACTTCTAAACTCCCTGAAGCCTCCAGTCTCTTGAGGGTTAGGTGCATCATCTCTGAATGAACTCAAACCCGGCAGTCCACTAATGTATGTGTGCTGAGGGCATCATATCAGCTGTTGTATACTGCCTGTTTGGTGGTTTTGTGTTTGAGAGACATCAGGGGTCCAGTTTAATTGAGACTTCTGGTGCTGCTACAGGGTCACCCTTCTCCTCAGCTTCTTTCAGCCTTTCCTAGTTCAATAACAGGGATCAGCCTCTTCTGTCCATTGGCTGTGTGCAAATATCTGCATCTGACTCTTTCAGCTGCTTGTTGGATCTTCCAGAGTGTGGTCATGCTAAGTCCCGTTTTTGTGAGCATTCCGTAGCCTCAGTAATAGTATCAGACCTTGGGACCTCCCTTTGAGCTGGTTCCCTCTTTGGACCAGTTGCTCAAATGTCTTTTTCTCAGAATCCTTTCCATTTTCATCCCTGTAATTCTTTTAGACAGGAACAATTATGGGTCTGAGTTGTGACTGTGGGATGGTCCACCTCTCCATTATTTGATCTTCCTGCTGTGGGAGTCTCTATAAGTTCCTTCTCCCTACTGTCAAGCATTTCATCTAAGGTCTCTCCCTTTGAGTCCTGAAAGTTTCTCACCTCCTAGGTCTCTGGTTCATTCTGGAAGGTGCCCCCAAACTCTATCTCCTGAGGTTGCCTGTTTCAATCCTTTTCCCTTGCTCAATTTTAGATCAGGTTACCCTCTCCCCTGACTCCTCTGCCCCATTCACTTTCCCTCCCATGTCCTTCCCTCCTTCAGCTCTTCTGATTACTTGTTCTTCCTACCAAGTGGGACTGAGGTATTCTCACTTGGGCATTTCAGCTTGCTGATTTTTTTGAGTTCTGCAGCTAATATCCACTTATTAGTGAGCACATACCATGCATGATTTTGGGGTCAGAGTTACCTCACTCAGAACAATATTTTCTGATCCTATTCATTTCCTGCAAAACTGAGGATGTTCTTGTTCTTAATAGCTGAGCAAAATTCCATTGCATAAATGAATCACATTTTCTGTATCCACACTTCTCTCATGGGATATCTAGATTGTTTCCAGCTTCTTGCTATCACAAATAAGGCCACTGCAAACATAGTAGAACATGTGCCCTCTGGCATGGTAGGACATTTTTTTTATCTATTCCCAAGAGTGGAATTGCTTGGTCTTCAGGTATATCTATTTCCAATTTTCTAAGGAATATCCAGATTGATTTTGAGAGTGATTGTACCAGTTTGCAATCCCACCAGCAATGGAGGAATATTTCTCTTTCTCCACATCCTCACCAATTTGTGTTGTCACCTGAGGTTTTGATCTTAGCCATTCTGATTTGTGTAAGATGGAATCTCATGGTTGTTTTGATTTGCATTTCTCTGATCACTAAGGACTTTGACCATTTCTTTAGTTACTTCTCAGCCATTTGAGATTCCCCAGCTGTGAGATCTCAGTCTAGTTCTATACACCATTTTTGTGATTGGATTGTTTGGGTTTTTGGTTATTATGTTCTTGAGTTCTTTATAAATTGTGGATATTAGCCCTCTAATAAATGAGGGTTTAGTCAAGATTTTTTTCCAATCTGTTGGTTGTTGATTTTTCTTATTGACTATGTCCTTTGACTCACAGAAGCTTTCCAGTTTCAGGAGATCCCTTTTATGAATTCTTGATCTTAGAGCCTGAGCCACTGGAGTTCTGTTTAGGAAAATTTCCCCAATGAGTTCAAGACTATTTCCCATGTTATCTTCTATTACATTCAGTGTATCCAGTTTTATATTGAGGACCTCAATCCACTTGGACTTGAGCTTTGTGCAAGGTGCCAATATGGTTCTATTTTTATTTTTCTACATACAGATAGCCAGGTAGACCAGCACCATTTCTTGAAGAAGATTTCTTTTTTCCATTGTATATTTTTGAGTTCTTTGTCAAAGATCAAGTGTCTGTAAGTGTGTGGTTTTATTTCTGGTCCTTCAATTCTATTCCATTGATCAACATGTCTGTTTCTGTACCAATAACATTTTTTATAACTATTGTTCTATAGTAAAGCTTGAGGTTAGGGATGGTGATTTCCCCCAGTTATTCTTTTATTATTAAGAATTGTTTTCACTCTTCTGGCTTTCTTTTTTCTTTTTTTCTTTTTCTTTCTCTCTCTCTCTTTTTTTGCCTTTCTAGATGAATTTAAGAATTGCTCTCTCCATGTCTTTGAAGAATTATGTTGAGATTTTGAAGGGGATTACATTGAATCTATAGTTTGCCTTTGGTAGGATGGCCAATTTTACTATGTTAATTCTGCCAATTCATGAGCATAGAAAATCTCTCCATTTTCTGAGATATTCTATTTCTTTCTTGAGATTCTTGGAATTATTGTCATACAGGTCTTTTACGTGTTCGGTTAGTTACCCCAAGGTATTTTATGTTATTTGTGGCTATTGTGAATGGAGTTGTTCTCCTAATTTCTTTCTCAGCCTGATTATCATTTGTATAAATGAAGGCTACTGATATATTTTTGTTAATTTTATATCTGACCACTTTGCTGAAGTTGTTTATCAAGTGGAGAAGTTCTCTGGTAGAAATATTGGGTCGCTTATGTATACTATCATATCATCTGCAAATAATGATAACTTGATTTCTTTGCTAATTTCTATCCCCCTTGAACTCTTTTTGTTGTCTTATTGTTCTAGCTAGCACTTTGCATACTATATTGAATAGATATGTGGATAGTAGCCACCCTTTTCTTGTCCCTGATTTCAGTGGGATTATTTCAAGTATGTCTCCATTCAATTTTATATTGGCTGTTGGCTTTCAGTAAATTGCTTTTTTTTCTTTTTTTCTTTCTTTCTTTCTTTTTTTTTTTTTTTTTGTTTTTCGAGACAGGGTTTCTCTATGTAGCCCTGGCTGTCCTGGAACTCACTCTGTAGACCAGGCTGGCATAAATTGCTTTTATTATGTTTAGGTATGGGGCTTGAAATTCTGATCTCTCCAAAACTTTTAACATGAAGGGGTATTGTATTTTGTGAAATCCTTTTTCTGCATCTATGGTGATGTTCATGTGATTTTTTCCTTTGAGTTTGCTCATATACTAGATTATGTTAATGGATTTTCATATATTGAAACAACCTTGCATCACTGGTATGAAGCCTACATGATCCTGGTGAATGATGGATTTGAAGTGTTCCTGGATTCAGGTGCAAGAATTTTATTGAGTATTTTTGCATCTATATTCATAAGCAAGATTGGTCTGAAATTTTCCTTCTGGTTGGTTGTGTGGTTTAGGTATCAGAGAAATTATGGCTTCATAGAATGAGTTAGGTACTGTTCCTTCTCTTTCTATTTTATTGAATAGTTTGAGGTAAAATGATATTAGGTCTTCTTTGAAGATCTGGTAGAATTCTGCACTAAATCCATCTGGCCCTAGGCTTTTTTGGTTGTGAGGTTTTTAATGACTTCTTCTACTACCTTGTGTGATGTGGGCCTGTTTAGCTTACCTGCTCTTGATATGATTTTGGTATATGGTATCTGTCTAGAAAACCATCCATTTCATCTAGATTTTCCAGTTTTGTTGAGTATAAGGGTTTTATAGTAGGATCTGATGATTATTTTTAATTTCTTCCCTTTCTGTTGTTAGGTCTCCCTTTTCGTTTCTAATTTTGTTAATTTCGATCTTGCCTCTCAGCCCATTAGTTAGTTTTGCTAGGGGTTTATCTATGTTTTTTTTTATTCTGTCCTGTTTCTTGTTGATCCTTTCTATTGTTTTCTTTGTTTCTATTTGGTTGATTTCAGCCCTGAGTTTGACTATTTCCTGCCTTCTACTCCTCTTGGGTTAGTTTGCTTCTTTTTGTTCTAGAGCTCTCAGGTGTGCTGTTAAGTTGTTAGTGTTAAGATCTCTCCAGGTTCATTACCAGAGCACGTAGTGCTATGAATTTTCCTCTTAGCACTGCTTTCCTTGTGTCCCATAAGTTTTTGTACAATGTGTCAATATTTTCATTAAATTCCAGAAAGTCTTTAATTTCATTCTTTATTTCTTACCAGACAAAGTTATCATGGAGTAAAGAGTTGTTCAGTTTCCATGTGTATGTGCTCTTTCTGGAGTTTTTGCTGTTATTAAAGACCAGCCTTAGACCATGGTGATCTGATAGGATGCCTGGTGTTATTTCTATCCTCTTATATCTGTTGAGGGGTTTTTTTTTGACCAATTATGTGGTCAATTTTGGAGAAGGTACCATGAGGTGCTAAGAAGTTGTACTCTTTTATTTTAGGGTGAAATGTTCTGTAGATATCTGTTAATTCCATTTGGTTCATAACCACTCTTAGTTTCATTGTGTCTCTGTTTAGTTTCTGTTTCAATGACCTGTCCATTGGTGAGAGTGAGGTATGCAGGTCTCCCAGTATTAGTGTTCAATGTGTGTTTCAAGGTTTAGTAAAGTTTGAAAACTTTTGGTTGAAAGTTTGTTTTATTGGATGTTAGGATAGCAACTTATGCTTGTTTCCTGGAACCATTTGCTTAGAATACATTTTTTTCATTCTTTTACTCCGATATAGTGTCTGTCTTTGTTATTGAGGTGTGCTTCTTGCATGCAGCATAATGCTGGATCTTGTTTGTGTATCCAATCTGTAAGCTTATGTATTTTTATCAGTGAGTTGAGTCCATTAATATTGAGAGATATTAAAGAGAGATGACTCTTGGTTCCTGATGTGTTTATTTTTGTAGGTGGCTTTCTGTGCTTATGGTTCTCTCCTTTTGGCTTTGTTGTGAAATGATTAATATCTTGTCCTTTCTTTGGAACAGGGGGCCATTGCAGGGTGTGGGTGCAGGGTTATTACCAATTACTTGAGTGTAGGGGGTCTTCTAGGATGGTCAAGATTTGGAGATTTCACTGGAGCAGACCAGCTAAGAGTCTGCCCCACAGGAAAGGAAAAGGCAGAACTGCTCAACTATTTTTATAGAAGCTTTATTTGTAATAGCCAGAAAGTGAAAATAAGCTAGATTTGACTCAACTGAAGGATTGATGAAGAAAATATGGTTCAATCACTTATAAGGGATTACATACCTTTGGATGTCTTTTTGGGTCTGGGTACTAAGCCATGAAATACAGGATAGCCATGCTAAAAACAGACCAAAGAGTCCAAATAAAAAGAGGACCCAAGGGAGGATACTTGAATATTTCTAGAAAGAGAAACATAATAAATATGAGAGGTCAATAGAAGGAAAGAACTAAGTGGAAGAGATGGGAAGGGGAAGAGTATGGGAAGGCAGATTATACATAGGAAGAGCAAGAGAGGAGGGGGAAAACTGGCTGTGGCAGGACAATCTGTAGAATATGCCAGAGTCCTGGGATGAGGGGAGGTTCCAGATGTTCTATGGGGTGATTCTAGCTGAGACTTCTAGCATGGCAAGATATGGATTCTGAAATACCCACTTCCTCTAGATAAGCAGGACTACAAGTGGAAGGGTAAGGATAGCAACTGAGCTGCAAAATCTTTGACCCAAAATTGTGTCCTGCCTACAAGTTATGCAGAGACAAAGACAGAGTAGAGACTGAGGGAATGGCCAACCAATTACTGCCCCAAATTGAGACCCATCTCATGGGCAAGAATCAATTACTGACACTATTAATGATACTTTGTTATGCTTGCAGACAAGACCCTAGCATAACTGTCTTCTGTGAGAATCCACACTGCAGCCAATGGAAACAGATTCAGAGACTCACAGCCAAACATTAGAGCTAGGAGAATCTTAAGGCAGTTTCAAGAATGATTGAGGTACCAAAGAGGATAGGGACTCCACAGGAATACCAACTAAGTCAACTAACCTAGCCCCTTGGAGGCTCTCTGAGACTGTATCAACAATCAAAGAGCAAGCATACTGGATCTAGGCCTCCTTCACATATGTAGGAGATCAACATCTTGGTCTTCATTTGGATCCCTCAAACTAGAGCAGGGCCTGTTGCCTGAGTGCCTGTGGATCCCACACCCCAAAATGGACTGTCTAGTTTGACCTCTGGTGGAGAAGATGTGCCTAGTCTATCAGTGACTTGATATGCATGGAGGGGGGTTATTGGGGTGGTGACATCTAGAGGAGGGCTTCCCTTTCTCAAAATAGAATGGGAAGGTAGATTGTGTTGAATGGGTACTGGATAAAGGAGGTCCTGATATTGAGATATAAAGTAAATAAATTGAGTTAAAAAGAGAAATATAGTTAGGAAATGCTCATTTCTCAAGCCAGGTATTCTATTAAAAACATACATTTGTGTTTAAAAATTGATGTAAATTGTAACAGATTAGTAACCATTAATATTAGTTTATCTGATAAGATTACTTATTACAATATCTATAAGCATGTGTGACTGAAATAATGGTTTAAAACATCAGAAAAACATTATCTAAACTGTACTACTGAAAAAGTGCTTGTGTCCTGTAAAATAATACTGGTTTGCAGTGAACCAGTTAACAGTGAAAACTCCAGCTGCTCTTGAGGGCAAATTTTAAGACATTTTAAAATATTGTTTAGTAAATATTTTCCTCATTTACATTTCAAATATTATCTCCTTTCCTGGTTTCTCCTCTGAAAACCCCCTATCCTTTCATGCTCCTCCCTGCTCAAAAAATTACCCAATCCAGCTTCCCTGTCCTGATATTCCCCTATACTGGGGCATCTAGCCTTTTCAGGACCAAGATCCTCTCCTCCCTTTGATGTCCAACAAGCCCATCCTCTGCTACATGTACAGCTGGAACCATGTGTCCCTCTACATGTACTCATGGCTTGATATTTGATAAAGGAGCTAAAACCATTCAGTAGAAAAAAAACTTTTAAACAAATCTGTCTGGTTTAACTCGCAGTTAGCATTCAGAAGAATGCAAATTGATCTATTATTATCTCCTTGTACAATGCTCAAGTCCAAGTGGATTAAGGACCTCCACATAAAACCAGATACACTGAAACTAATAGAAAAGAAAGTGTCAAGAGCCTTGAGCACATGGGTGCAGGGGAAAATTTTAAGGATATTTGAAAGTACCGTTGGCTACCAAGTTCCAGTAGATTGGCCAGGCTATCCTCAAACTCCCAGGCTCTGTTTATGGTCTTCCCCTACCTATACCCTCTGAGTATCTGAGGCAAAAAGTTGTACCACATTGACAATTGCTAATGTATATATTTACAATTCTTTATACCCTGGATTCAACCATTAACAGCTAATGGTGTGTTATTAGCTATCTATATATCTAGCTATAGTAAAGAAAATGACTATTTTATATAATAATTGCTTTGTATTATCCTATAGAAAGCCTAAATGACCAAACAAAAGTCGTTTGACAACATGAATTTAGTGTGAACATGAATGAAAAAAAAATCGACTTATGACCACAAATGTCTGCTAAAGCAGAACTAGGTAAAATGTTAGAATGTGATGCTTCTATTCTATAACCAATAAATTTAGTTGTCAATTTCAGCATCTGTGGTTGACAGCATCATGTCGAATTTGAATTAATATTATTTTCTTAACTGTCCAGTAGGTTTATTATCATTTTAATCTTGTAAAATAAGCCCTTGGATTCTTCTTTGTCTCTTCCTTCCTCTTCCACTTTTCTTTTCTTCTTTCCTTTCCTTTCCTTTGTTTGTTTATTTCTTTCTTTCTTTTGTGTTTTTGTTTTTGTTTTCTTTTATTGAATATATTCTTTATTTACATTTCAAATGTTATACTCTTTCCAGATTTCACACCTCCCTGAAAACCCCTAACACATCCTCCCACCCCTGCCTCCAAGAAGATGCCCCTCTGCCCAAACCTCTCCCCCCCACCCGACCTCGATTTCCCCATGTTGGGGCATCTGAGCCTTCAGAGGACCAAAAACCTCTCCTTCCACTGATGCCCCACAAGGCATTCCTCTGCTACTCTTTTGGCCGGAACCATGTGTACCCCTTGGTTGATGACAGTCCCTGGGAGCCCTGGGGCCTCTGGTTGGCCAACATCCTTGTTCTTTCTATGGGGCTGAAAAATCCCTTCGGCTCCTCTATTCTGCCATCCTACTCCTCCATTTGGAACCCCACGCTCAGTCTAATCGTTGGCTGTTAGCATCTGCCTCTGTATCTGTAAGGTTCTGTCTGGCAGGGCTCCTCCAGAGACAACCATAACAGGCTCCCTTCAGTACACAGTTCTTGTCATCCACAGTAGTTTTGGGGTTTGGTGACTGTTTGTAGGATGAATCCCCAGGTAGGGTAGTCTCTGGTTGGCTTTTCCTTCAGTCTCTGCTCCACTCTTGGACTTCATAATTGCTCCTGTGAGTATTTTGTTCCCTTTCACAGAGGAACCAAAACACCCCACTTTGGTCTTCCTTCTTCTTGAGCTTCCTGTTGTCTATGAATTGTGACTTGTTTATTTTGAGCTTTTGGGCTAATATCCACTTATCAGTGAGTATATACCATGTGTGTTCTTTTGAGATTGGGTTACCTCACTCAGAATGACACTTTTTAGTTCCAACTATTTGCCTAAGAATTTCGTGAATTCATTGTTTTTAATAGCTGAATAGAACTCCATTTTGTATATATACCACAATTTCTGTATCTATTAATCTGTTGAAGGACATCTGGGTGGTTTCCAGCTTCTGGCTATTATAAATAAGACTGATATGAACATAGTGGAGCATGTGTCCTTATTACATGTTGGAGCATGTTCTGGGTATATGCCCAGGAGTGGTATATCTGGGTCCTCAGGTAGTACTATGTCCCATTTTCTGAGGAACCACCAAACTGATCTGGATGGCTAGACGGGTGTCCCCTTCCTCCCTCATCACTCCATGTGTGTCCCTCACGAAGCTGATGCTAGGTCAAAGAGGATGACCTTCCCCAAATAGAGGAGGACTGGTCTTTGGTCAAGCATATACTGAACTCCCCTGCTAGAACCTCCAAACATGCTCTCATGGCGTTTGTTTGGTTGGTTGGTTGGTTTTGTTTGTTTCCACAGTGCTGTGTATAAAAACTGTCAAAAATTCTGGAGGTAATTCACAAATAATGAATATTAAGTGGTGTAAGAGTACCTCAAAATTTATTTAAGCGTACTAGGAATTTTGGGTTTAAAATCATAACAATATCTAAAAGACATCATATCACATGAAGTCATTATTTTATTTCATTGCCATTTTATTTACTACACCTTCATAGTATCCTAAATAGTAGCTACTACACAAGCAGTGAAGATCATAAACAATTTTAAAATGTATAAGTTAGCCCAGGGATGGTACCTATCAATGAGAATAACTAATATTAAAATACTAATGACCTAAAATGCTATTGATATGAACCAACTAAAATGATACTTTGCATGAATACAAAATGTTGCATGAGGCTGGGCAGATGCCTCAGCAATTAGGAACTCTTGTTGCTCTTTTAGCAAACCGAATTCAATTTGGAACCCTAGATGGTCTTTCACAATCATTCATAAACCACTTCCAGGGGATAAAAATCACTCTTCTGACATATTCAGTCATCACACATTTATGGGGTGGCATGTATACAGTTGGACCAAACATATACATTCAAAATAAATAAGTCTTCAAAAAATGTAGCAGCCATTTTGGAATTTGCTCTGCACTAGCTCTCAAGTGGATGTAGTAAGAGGATTAATGTTTGTTCAAGACAAGCCTGAGCTACAGAGTAACTTTTAGATCATCCTAAACTTGAGTGAAACTCTGAGTCAAGGAAATTTTTTTTGTTTTTTTTTTTGTTGTTTGTTTTGTTTTGTTTTGTTTTGTTTTGTTTTGTTTTGTTTTTCAAGACAGGGTTTCTCTGTGTAGCCCTGGCTGTCCTGGAACTCACTCTGTAGACCAGGCTGGCCTTGAACTCAGAAATCCGCCTGCCTCTGCCTCCCAAGTGCTGGGATTACAGGTGTGCGCCACCGCACCCGGCTAAGGAAAATTAATAATATACGTAGTTAGAAACAAAGTCAGTACATGAAAATGAGAAACAATGATGGAAAATTTTCTTATAGAAAGGAAAACAACAAAGGGTCTGACAAAATCTTGTCACTAGTAAGAAAATGTCACCTTGAACTTCTATACTGGCTAAGAGATATTTTGAAATCAAACGACTTCATATTGATGTAACTTCCTCTTTTTCTAGACTTGTTACTATTTTTGCATAGATTCATGAAATTTCTCTAACTTCAGGATGTCTTGATACTGCAAATTATCAAAGGGTATCTAACTTATAAGGATCAATTCATTTTCTCTTCAAATAGATAAACTTTGTTATTGTCATTTTATTGTCTTAAAGCCATGTCAAGAGATATATTGATACTCAAGACATGCCTGTAAGAAGAACAACAATATCAACCGACCAGACCTTCCAGAGCTCCTAGGGACCAAACCACCAACCAAATAGTACACATAGAAGGACCTATGGCTCCAGACCCAGATGTAGCAGAGAATGGCTTTGTCTGGCAGGAGAAGAAGCCCTTGGACCTGTAAAGGCTCAATTCCCCAGTGTAGTGGAATGCCAGGTTGGTGAGGTGGGAGTAGATGAGTGGGCAGCATCCTCATAAAATCAGGGGAAGGAGGGGAACCTAGGAAAGGTGATATCATTTGACATGTAAATATATAAAATATCTAATAAAAAGACATGTCTATAAATATTACACTTTCTATGAATGAGAGAATAACTTAAAGTTATGCTTATTCTACTTATAAAATATAGAAGTTAAAATGATAGCAAGACAATAAATTTAACCCAAAAGTTTGGCAAAATTCAAAAATGTTGACAAAATAAAAATGCCTCTGTGCATATATTGATAATGCACTGAAATTATCGTGTAAAATTATGAATTTGCATCACTTCTCAGACTTTTGGCTAAGATCAAGTGTAATGAATTTGCACAGCTGAATTAATACCACTTAATTAGAAAAATTCTCACATATATTAATAAATACAATAACTACTATTGTAATCCAATTTCTACTTTATTATCTGTTTTCTATAAAAATTCATATTTATCCAGATATTCATAATTTATGTTTAATGATTTTGATATCAATTCTGATAACTATAGTAAAAGATAGAAAATAATGTATGTTACCATTGTGAAGAGACTAGTTAAGTTTAAAACACACACACACACACACACACACACACACACACACACATGCACAAGGATTCCAGTCCGTGTGTGTGCTGTGAGAAAGATCCTCCATTCATTTTACTAATTGATAATAGGAAGAGAAAGAATAATATGTGCACTGATTTCAAGGGCTTCTTATATACAAAATGAATTCCAGAAGACTGAGTGTGAAAGGAGACCATATCTGGGAAAACAAATGTTAACAAACAATAACAACAACAAAAAAAACCTTACAATTGTGTATATTGCATATTTATGGCCAGAAGTTCCTAGCGTGTTTTGCTTGACATTTATAATTATTGAATCAATTTTGAAGATGACCTTATAAAGTAAGTTACTCTTTTACTGAGATGAATTCTTTTCAAAATTCTCACAGACAATGAACCAGAATCTTACCCTTACATAATGTCTGTGCTACCCTCCAAGCAGAACCATTGTTCATTGAAACAGTTGATGAATGACTGCATGGATAGACTATCTTAATAATGCACCATTACTTATATGAATATAACCTGTTCCCTGTGGGCTGAGAATGATGACAATCATTCAAGTCATATAGCTTTGACAATAACAGGAAATCTGTATCCAAATAATTGTGTCTATAATTCATTCCTTGATGCAGCAGAACTGCCAACTCTTAGTTTAGCTACTATGGAGGTAAAATCCTTTGGTGATGTGAGGGACATTGAAGTTCAGCCTTACTACAATGAACTCTGATATCTAAATATTGTTCTTATTTGGGGTTTGTACCACAGTAAGAGCCATGATTTTAAGCTCCACTAAAAATGAAACAAACAACCAAAATGACTTTTTCTTTCTTTCTTTCTTTCTTTCTTTCTTTCTTTCTTTCTTTCTTTCTTTTTATTTTTTGCGTTTTGAATTTGGTTTTTTCGAGACAGGGTTTCTCTGTATAGCCCTGGATGTCCTGAAACTCACTCTGTAGACCAGGCTGGCCTCAAACTCAGAAATCAGCCTGCCTATGCCTTCCGGAGTGCTGGGATTACAGGCATGCACCACCACCGCCTGTCTCAAAAAAACAAAAACCAAACCAAACCAAACAAAACAAAAAACACCAAAAAATATTGGTATATATATAGAGATAGATAGATATATAGATAGGTAGGTAGCGTTGACTATAATAAAAAAAATAAAAAAAGACTCAACCATAAGAAAAAAGAAAAATAAATTAAGAAAAACAGGTGTAAAATATGTATAATATGACATCTGTCTACAAGAAATTTCCCTGAAATCCAGTAAATCTTGTCCTGTTGCAGGATTGCTTTGGATATTAGGAAATTGGTCTAATTTCCTGTTAGATCAATGACACAATGTCCCAACTAAGGTAATGAAGGAGACAAAAGGAGCTTAGTTTAGCTACAAGGTACAGTCTGACATTGGGATAAGTCAAGTAAGGAACTCAATCAGGAGCTTGATATAAACATGAAGGTAAGCTGCTTTTTGTATCATAAGCATGTTCATATTTAGCTAGCATCTGCATCCAGTGCAGGACCATCTTCCTAAAATGGTGCTGCTCACAGTGAATAGGGTCCTCCTATATCAATTAGAAATCAATATATCCTCCCTGCCCCCTACACACACACACACACACACACACACACACACACACACACACAGAGAGAGAGAGAGAGAGAGAGAGAGAGAGAGAGAGAGAGAGAGAGAGAGAAGCAAATTTAATCTAGGCAAAATCTCTCTCAAATGATTCTAGACTGTCAAGCTGGTAGTTAATATTCTCTAGGAAAGGAATCCTCCCAGTCTGGATGCAGCTCAATGCTCCTACAATGTGTGACCAAACCCAACTTCTTACCTCTCTCCCTCCTGTCCAATAATCAAATCATTTATATTTTCACTCATATTACCCATATACTAAATTATACTGTAGATGATTTATGTAGAATGTCCTAATGGATTTCATTCTGGTCCTTCAATCCAGAGAAAAGATCACTAGTACATTGAGTTATTAAAGGACTATAATCTTATTTCTTAAAAATATCACGGAGACAATGTGTCTAAATACATCTATTCTTGGGACTAGGGTTTACCCTATGTGGTTAAGAGCACTTACTCTGCTTGTGCACATTTTGTCCCAGCACCTACATCAACAAAGTCATACACCTTGTAATTCTACATACAGATCACGGTTCTGATACTCCATTCTATGAGCAACAGAGATCAGACAGGATATAAATAAACATATAAACATATAAGGAGGTAAATACACAGTAAAATAAGTAAATAAATAAATAAATATGCATTTTTGGTTTGCTGTTTTCATCTGCACTAGCAGTTGGGAACACTTCCCATTACCACCTCTGGTGGAGATCGTTCAGGGTTGATACATGATTCCAAATTATCTGACAAGAGTAGTTTTGTTAGAGGTTTAGTCTTTCACCAATGTGATATATCATATTTGAGGCCAGGTGCTGCTTATCACTTCCACACCCTCTCCTGATCCAGTACCCAGCTTAAGTGAAAACTACCTTCCACTTAGGACAGGCTTGAGGTTTTCCTAGGCCCCAAATTATCTTGTTTTACATATGCCTTCTTTTAAAGAATCTAAATTCTCACACTGAATCCCTGCCCTCCAAATACCACTCCCCTTCCACCCATTTAGTCCTTTCTGCCAGATCCTTCCTGCTGAGGCAGACTCCTAGCTGATATGCTCCCTTAAAGACACAATATCCTGATCCATCCTAGAGGACCTGCTGCACCCAGAGTAATTGGGTCCTTCTGCTGAGTCAGATTCCTAGCTGGTTTTCTCCTTTGAAGACACAATATCCTGACCCATCCTAGAGGACCTGCTGCACTCAGAGCACTATAGGACCCACAGCACTCAGAGCAGTTGAGGATTCACTGCATTCAGAGAAGTTGTGGATCAGCTGCAGAGCAGTTGGACAATAGCTTGACAATTCTACAGAAGACCCAACAGTCTGAAGACCTCACAGAAGATCTACTGCAGAGAGGGCAACATATCAGCATCTTCTCTGCCCCTGTGAAGAGCTACCAGTTGGAAGGCCCCGCAGGTAGTCTGCTACAGCCCAGGCTGCAGGCCTACCAGGAGACCTGAAGCAACCCAGGGACAAAAGAGGCAGTCTCCAGACAGTCATCCACACCAACAAACACCAGGAATATCCAGATGATTAAACACCAAGCTCAAGACCATTAGCAATGAACGTCAATATACAGGGGTAACATCAGAATCCAGTTCTCCTACTACAGCAAGCCCCAAATATAACACACCTGAAAATCAGAAACTTATCCTAAAATCCTATCTCATGAAGAGAATAGAGTCCTTTAAGAAGAATAAAAATAACTCACTGAAAGAAATACAGGAAAACACAGGTAAACGGGTGAAGGAATTGAATAAAGTGATCCAAGACCTAAAAGTGGAAATAGAAACAATAAAGGAAACACAAAATGGAGGCAAACCTGGAAATGGAAAACCTATGAAAGAGGTCAGGAATTGCAAATATAAGTATCACCAACACAATAAAAGAGATAGAAGAGAGTATTTCAGGTATAGAAGATACCATAGAAGAGATTGATACAACTGTCAAAAAAATTAAAAAAAAAACAAACCAAAAAACAAACAAACAAACAAAAAAAACCAACCTCCTAATCCAAAGCATCCAGGAAATTCAGGAAATAATGAAAAGACTAAATCTAAGAATAATCAGAATAGAGGAGAATGACAATTCCCAGCTCAAAGGACCTGAAACAAAATCATAGAAGAAAATGTCCCCAACTTAATTTTGTTTTATTTTGTAGCAAAACAGAAGAAATCAGAAAGGTCAACAATGTATTGTCCACAACACAGTTTTATTTTTCGTGTTGTAAATCTTTTAATTGCATTTTTCACAATCTGAGATAAAGTTGATGCTAGTACCATGTTTTCTTGTTTCATTTCAAATACATACAGACTGTTCTCAATTTGTTTTCAATACTAAATCTTTAACACTTAGGTATCATGAACAATGTTGACCCTAACATATATCAGTAATACACTTAGATGTTGAAGTTATCTCACCTTTTCTAGAAAGTAGTTTGAAAACTTTCAAAACTGTCATAGCAGAATATGACTAGAAATATGAGGTGCACTATTTTCTCTCCACCGCTGGCTCAGATACCCACTAGTTGTTTGAATGTTCTCTTCAATAGTGATAGACTTTAGTGCAAATTGGAGGAGTGGCTGGAATCTCCATTGGGTGGTTCATTGTCCATCAAACCAAGAATCATAGCTACAAATCTGCCTTGCATTCTTTCTTTTTCAGCTCTCAAAGCCTCTTGATACAATGATGGGAAAGCAGTTGGGACAGTGTTATGAACCTTGGCCAGAAACTCAAGTACTCTCATTTTGCTGGTTTCACATTGGGCCCGGGGACCCCACAAGAATTGATGACATGGAGTACCTTTGATGGGTACCTGGCGATACTCCAAATACCCCTCATTCACAAAATCTTTAGTGATGAGCTTCTTGACATTTCCATAGATGCTGTGATTAACTCCAGCATATACTCCCATCACATTAAATACTTCCCAGATATAGTCCTCATTAACACAGTTGCCATTCATAAAGATCAGACACAGCATCATCATCAAGAGTCCATTCCTGGTCTGGATCGGCTCACCATTCAGAATTTCATTACCATTAGGACTGAGTATGCTGACAAAAGCATATCTGTGTTTGGTTGGGTCGATTTCCTTAATATCAATGCCAAAGGCCAACACCATGAGTTCAGAGGCTTTTTTAAGAATATCAAGGAACTCGTCCCTGTTCTGTGGAATGGCATGCTCTAGTAAGTCTTCCTTTGTTATTGGCTCCTTCATGCTATATTTTCTCAGCATGAACTGTACCAATGAAACTGCTATGCCATCTCTCACAGTTGAAGATGAATCGCCAGTTGGAGACAGTGCCAAGGAAGTGCTTGGTCTCTCATCATCTTGACTCTTGGCATCTTCATCAGATTTTAGGCACAGAGCACTTATAGCAGCAGTGGTGGGCTGTTGAAACTTCTTAGATTTGCCACGTGGTCCGGCAACAGAAGTGTGATGAACATCAGCACTACAAAGGGGAGAGAAGGAAGAAGGAATCTCCTTTTTCTCTTCTGCTGCAGTTGCTTGAGAATCCTGCATAGAGTGGGTTTCACTTCGGGCCTGACGGCGTTTCTCACGGGCCCGGAGTTTACTATTATGACCACGAGGCATGATGATTCTTGTCAGAGAGTGTGGAGAATAGATCCGGTGATTCAGGCACCTAATGAGAAGAGTGAAAATGTATGTGAGCCTGAAGAAAGGAGAGACAAACTCGTCTATACAGCCTTCTGTGAGAGCAGTGCTTTAAGGACCTGTAGCCCTTTTCCCAGTTCACAGAGCCTCACAGAGAACCCATTAAAGGAAATTATTCCTTTAAGTAGGAGATGGTCACCTGACTTTGGCTTTCAAACCCACATGTCATCTCTGAATTTACAGTTCAGAGTATTAGGACGCCAGAATGTCCCATCTGTAGCTCCTCTGAAGCTGTCTCTGAAGTGACCAAGTCAAAAATGAGGTAGTGCCCTAGACAACTACTCTTTCTTGGGTTTCCTAGAGATGGCATTAGAAGTCAAACAACAAACTGAAATACAATATCTCTAATCCCTGAAGTCTCACTTTCCATCAGCCCCATCTAAGGGCCTCCCAGGGTAGACAACAAGGGCATCTTTTTATTTTTTTGTGATGTTGACATTTCTCTCATCTCTAACTCTTATCTTACCCTTTATTTTTCATAAATAGAGGATATATTTACCTTTGCTGGCCTGAGTTCACCAACCTCAGATCAATGTCTTTATTTACTCCTTGGTACTTCATGGAAGAAGTGAGAGTAAGTTGGATTAACTTCCATACACAGTCTCTTAGCGTTGGGGTGGGTGCAGGGACAATGTATGTTTCTGTTTCACATGACAGAGAGCATAGGGCAAAGTTCAAAATGTCATCACTGTGAATTTTAAATATTCCTGTCACCTTTATCCTCTGAAGAAAACTCTAATCATAGAGATAAAAGTCAGTATTATTTGGGAAGTCTCAGTGATAAAGGCATGGGAGGAGTTATTGGCAGTGTTCTTTATTTTTGAGTTACATATTGTGTTTGCATGCGATTGGGGGTTCGTCATATGCCAGGTGGGGCAAGAGTGGGGGAGGTGATCTTCATCTTGGTTATTGAAACTCCAAGAAAGTTGTGAGATATTTCCCAATTGTAAGCCATAGATCAGATTCTGGCACTAGATACAAATGAGGAGGCTGCCAGTATCTCAGAATAGATATTAGAGCTTTAAGAGAAAAGTGCTCTATAAGTTTGGTTCTGCTCACCAGTTAATATTGGGTTTTAGAATCTTTGTCTACTTTCTAGTTGTCACAACTTGAACTGTACAATGCTTTTCTTCCATTTAATGTCAGTTATATATCTAAGATATATGTATGACTGTGTATTATTTTGCATAAAAGACTACTTACCCATCCTATGTATGAAACATTCAGGTTCTTATACTTGATATGTTAATATTTTTTATCCATTTTGCAAGTAGCCTGCCACCATTTGATATACTACTATTATAAAGGATATTTCTAGAAACAGCAAAATAAAGATTATATAAGCTTCTAAGCTCATACTGACTCAGTTCAAATCTTTGAGCTGCCTCAGTATGAGTTTTACATTGCAAGCAACACTTGATACACTTACAAATGTCTTTCAGTGATTCAATAGAGATTCATTGTTCCAACTTACATACAAAAGAAGCTAGATATTAATGTTAAAAGTTTCTTCCAACTGACTCTGTTGGCTTTCTCAATTATAGGCTACAGACCTCTCTATACCTTAGGGAATATGCTTACTTCCCCACATAAAAGTGCTAATTCAGCCAATATTAAGTCTGTCTCATGGATTCTCAGTTTTGTTATTTATCTATTACAAATATTATTCCTTTATTTTTCTGCCTACTATTTTGCAATGATTAATTTTTAGGAGCAACAACAATCGAAGTCTGGTTACCACATTGGATGCTGAATGGAAAGCACTGTCTCAGATTTTTGTTGCTGTTGTTGTTGTTTGTTTTTGCATTGCCATAACAAAATACAATATACTCTTTTCAGATTTGATAGAACACAAATTAAATCAGTTAGCATATTTGTTTAGCAATAAATAAGACAACCACAATAGATTATTTTTCTTACTTTTGGGTCACTTGTAATCTTTGCTCTGAAATTTTCTAAGATCTTAAATTTTGCTTCTCCCATGATCTATAATACTTATCAAGAAAATGCCTTACAGATGTGCCTAAAGACATATATAATGGAATAATTTTCTCAGTTGTGGCTCCTTCCCAGATAATCCTGGCTTGTGTCATGTTGAAAAAAAAGGGAGGAAACACCCAACAAGTACAAGGCTTTATTTACAAATAAAGTAACATTGAATGTTAAGATTTTAATACATAAAAGGAAGGGCAAAAATCATTCTCTAGCAAATAGTAAATATGTAAATCATTTTAGAAATGACATTTTTATATTAGATCTCTCCCTTTGAATAAATATTCTGATTTACTTATTTCCCAAAGCATATTTTTATAGTTGCTTACAAAAGATTATGTACATTGTTGTATTCATTGGTCAATAAGTTTTCATATGTTATTATGCTTGTGATACTTCGTTTGTTGGTTTCATGTCGCAAAGTTCTTGTGCTTATTGATATTTTTAGAAGCTTTTGGGTTTCTGATTAATTTGATTATTTTATAAAATGATTCCTTTGGATTTTCTAATTAGAGACTCATACCATCTATTGTATCTGTTTCAATATTCATGCCTCTTATAGAGTTTGGTGTTTCACTACTGTGGTTATTTATTTCCATTCATGGTTAAATAATAGGTGGTATCATACATCTGCAACTTGTCCTTCACTTTAACAGGATGTTTCTAAGATTTAAGGTTTAGTCTACATTTTGTTGTAGATTTTATGAAATAAAAATTCTCTTCTAATCCTGTTATGTTCTAATGAGAGAAAAAAAGAGTGGATCTGGAAGGGCAGGGAAGTGGAGAGGAACTTGGAGGAGTAGAGGGAAGGGAAATGATAATCATGAATTATTGTATGAAAACAGAATCCGTTTTTTAAAAGAAGAGGGATTTTTAAAAAGAAAATCCCCTTCTAATGCAATTTTGCTTAGAGGTTTTTTTAAATCTTAAATAGCAGTTAAATATTTTACCAAAGTCTTTTTACAGCATATGTATAAATGGCCAAATGTCTTTTCTCATCTAACTTACTAATGTAGGAAAATTCCATCTTGAATTTATGTTCTAATATTTTTGCAATTTATTGCCTACTTATTAATTACTTCACTGAATAATAGAAATTGAATTATAATGCATGTCTCTACATATAAATAAACTTGGCTCAATGAATCATTGTTTTACTTATTTCCTTAAGCTTATTTCCTTAAGCTTGAAGGATTTATTTATTTATGCATATGTGCATTATGAATTTATATGCACCACATTTATGTATCTACCCTCAGAGGGCAGAAGTATTAGGATTCCCTAGAACTGGAGTTACAGGCAGTTTTGAGCCAAGTGATATGAATGCTGGAAAACAAATTCAGGACCTCTACAAGAACAGTACACCACTCTTAACCACTGAACCATCTCACCAAATCAGAAGACATATAAGTTTTTTCTTTTTTGAGGAACCATTATTTTGTCTTTGTCCCAAGATCAATGTAAGTGTTGAAGCAAATTCAATAATTTATCTTTTAATATAGTATAAAATTTTTTCACAAAATTCTATTTGTTTTCTTATAATTACTCTGTGAAATTGGTCTACAAATTTGACTTTTCCTAGAATATTTTAAGGAGAATAGACTGGTATCTTACATAGAGACTCAAATTTTACAGCAAAGTACAATCAATCATAGAAAACTATATTATACTACATAAAAATACTGAAAACAATTCATTCATCAGCAAATATTGTAGGGGTAAGAAGGGGGAAGCAAGGGTGGATGGTGATTATGAGGAGTATTGATTATAAAAATGATTTTCAAAGAATATGTTAATAAAAGTGATTTTGAAAAGTAAAGTTATAGAATATAAAAATACACATTTTAAATCATGAATGATGAAAAAGAGATGTCCTGGTTATTTAATAGAGTCTTTTATTAAGTACAAGGGTTCTGTTGTAGTGAGGAATTTTTAAAGAACTTGGTAGCTATTCATGGTTGTGACACACTAAATAATATTTTGGAAAGATTTCCTACATATTGTGTGAATTTTATCATGATTAAATAGTGCAGTAAATATTATCAAATTATAATACTGTCTGATGAAGTTTTCAATGTATGTAGTATAATTTTCAAAACAACAGTCTTATAAAGTAGGAATATCAAAGAACCCAGTGAGATACTGAAGTTTCTATACTCAAAATGAAGCCTTGAAAGATTTATATTGTCAGACTGAGATAAATTACATATAAATATAATCCCTTAGTTACCCATTAAAATTGTATAAAGTATTATTTTTCATTAATTGTAATATTTTTATTAAAGCTATTTTATGTCTGTATTTAAACTAACTGATGAAAAGAAGAAAGGGGAAACAGGAAAAACAAAAATATCAAAAGGAGACGAACAAAAGAGCAACAACTAAACCACAGATTAGGGTAAGAGGGCCACATTTAACAATGCACTACACTCATACTAGCTTGAGTTCATTACCAGTACCTGCATAACAAGCCATTATTCACCATAAATACCTGTAGCTTAACTCTGAGATGTGATGGAACAAGATTATTGCTGGGATTTAATGGTCTACAGCCTAGAGGAAAAAGAAGGAAACTCAAAGTTCAAGGAGAGACCTTTGCTTCAAAGAAAAAGATATAAAGTGATAAAGGACAGGCCTTGTACTGTCTGGCCTCTGAATTCCGGTATACACATACAAATACACCCACACACACACACACACACACACACACACACACACACACACTTTTTTCACATATATTTATACATACAGACACATATAATAAATATAATATAATAATATAATCGTTTTGGAAACAACACAAAGCTTGGCTGGAAATATGAGTCAGTGGTTCCGATTGTGCACTGTTCTTGCAAAAGGCCTAAGTTCCTATATCACATGGCTCACAACTCCCTATAAGGAATTCCATGAGATCCAGTACATCCTTGGAAAATCAAGGGCACATGCATTCAGGTGCACATACATTTCATACTGAATCATACTCATAATTTTAAAATGAAAATAAATTCTTAACATCACCGAGATATCAGTAATTACATTAAGTCAATAAATAAAAACTCAATAATTATACAGCTTGGTAAATACCTGTCCCCACAATGTTCCCTACAATAGCTCACTTCAAATTTTGTGGTACCTAGATAAAGAGATGAAAAACTAAAGAGTATCTATACCATAAATCAAACAAAATTGATGTAAGAGGAAACCCTGTATGTGATTCCCAGCAGAAGAGAAAAACATATGAAGTCAAAAAGGAAAAGAACAAAAGAAAACTACATCAGAATACACTCCTAGTGTGGAAATGCAGACTTCAGAAAACAATTTAGCAGTGGGAAAGAGGGTTGAGTAATGATAATACACTGAATTTACCAAATAGAATATTTTCCCATTCTTAAGATACAAAAACAAATTACTAGAGGGATTAGAGAACAATGGGTAAGAGAACTTGATTTGTTGCTCTTCTGGGGGACCAGAATTTTGTTCACAGAACCAATGTCATGGGGCCAACAACTGCTTCTAATTTTAGCTCCAGGTACGCCAACACCATCTCCAGGCTTACATGGGCACTTGTACATACCACAGGCACACATGCAAATAATATAAAATTTTTTAAAAAATCACAAAAAACTCTAGAAAAACAATAAAAAAGACACACAAAACAAACAAACAAAAAAACACAATCAGAATTGCTTAATAAGTACACAGTGCTTGCACAAAAAATAGCCAAATATATTGTTTGTTGTCAGGGTATATCTGCAAAGAGGAATCATGAGATGTTTCATTAAATATGTCTTGAAAAGTAAAATAACTAAAACCATGGAAATTATGTTTACTGATTCTAATGGACTTATGATAAACATGAAAATGAGAAAGAAAGTAAGAAAATCTCTAGCAATTGAATTAAAAACTTATGAAATTGAGAGGGGAAGTAGGGTAAGGGGAGAATCCTGAGGGAAGAAATATGATTATATGCATTTATGAAATTCTCAAACAATACAAAACATGAAAATTGTTTAAAAATTAAAACACAATTATAAGTCATAAATAATTGAAAGAGAATTTTGATTGAAAATTAACTTCTGCATCTAACACATAACAAATAATATGTTATGCATATATAGACAATAAAATATATACATATATTGAATAAAGTAAAAATAAAAAAGAATTTTATCTTTGAAATTCAGCTGAAGAAATGGTTTTATGAAAATAAGTAACATTAAAAGTTCAAACTAATAAAAAAATGGATTATTTTCCAAATAATTTATACCTCTGTCTCAAGAAAATATAAAAACAGGCATATGGAAGGAAATACATAAAAGCAAGGTTAGAAAACAATAATGTTGACAGTATAAAAATATGAGATAGACTTAAAATCTTTCAAACCATAACAAAATTGATAAATTTTGTGCATGACTCAAAAAAAAACCAAAAAACAAAAAACAAAAACAAAAGAACCAAAAATCAATAAAAAACAAAAAACAAAAAACCAGACACAGGGTATAAAAATGGTCACTAGCAAAAACGGAAAATATCTGTCAAAAACTAAATATTAAAATACTTAGAACTATTGAGAAGCATGCTATCCACTTATATTTGGTAAACCAAAACCAACACTGTTGTAGTGCTCAGGAAGTGCTTGCTGACAGCAACATAGTGTGGTGGTTCCTTGGGAGGTTAAACCAGCAACTGACTAATGCAGATGTAGAAGCTTGGAGCCAACCTTAACACTGAGCTCAGAAAATCAGGTGGGGGAGCTGGTGCAAGGACTGGAGGAGCAGAGGGGGATTGCAAACCAATTGGGAAAACAATTTAGGCTGCCCTAACTACCCAGTTTGCCCAGAGACTAGACCACCAACCAAGGAGTGTACAGGGAGGGAACCATGGTTCCAGATACATACATAGCATAAGATGGCCTTGCCTGACAGCAATGGGAGGGAAGGCCCTTGGTCCTGGGGAGGACTGATGCCCCAGTGTAGGGGATTCTGGGGTTGTAGAGTAGGAGAGGGTGGGTGTGTGAGTGAGGGAGCACTCTCATACAGGTAAAGGGGGAAGGGCAGATGTGAGATGTGGGACTGGTGGAGGGGTAACTGAGAAGTATGAAACCATTTGAGATATAAATGAATGGAATGATTAATAAAAAAATAAATAAGTAAATAAAAATCACCAAAAATTATCAAAACCAGCAAATGTTACAACCTAGTCTCAAAAGAATACCCCTGGTATGCAGTCACTGATAAGTGGATATTAGCCTAGAATCTTGGGACACCAAAGACACAATCCACATACTAAGTGATGTCTGACAAGAAGGAAGGAGTGGACCCTGGTTCTGGAAAGGATCAAAGCATCAGTGTTGGGGAATACCAGAACAGGGAAGAGGGAAGGGGTGGATGGTGGAACAGGGGGAGGGAAAAGGGCATGTGGGACCTTTGGGGGGCAGGGATCCAGAAAAAGGGAAATGAATTGTAAATATATAATATATCCAATAAAATAAATAAAAATAAAAACACATATAAAGTATTATATGACTATTTTTAGAATAGCATTCATATCTACAAAATTTAAAACAAATTCTTATGAGTCCTATTTCCTGCCAAGTGTATTAGTGCTTAAAGAAGTGAACAGACATATTCAATGTAATCTCTTCCAGAAAAAAGAAAAGAAGGAAACATTTCCCAACTTAATCATGTATTCAATACTAGTCTTATACCAAAAGGGACAAACAGCACAGTAAAAAAAAAAAAAATTGCTACGGAAAATTACACTTTAACAAAAATATTCAGATGATTACTAAGTAACCAAAGCTGTAACACATGAGGTTTAGCTATGAAAAATATGGCTTATTTTTAACAAATTCAGGGCTTGTCTAATATTCAAAATAAACCAATACAATCTATCATATTTGTAGAAAAATATAAAACCATGTGATCACATAGAATACTCATAAAATCAGTTGATCAATTTCAGTACCAGATAACCATTTAATTATACAGAATATTAATAATAGATATAAGGTTTGTCATGGTAAAAATGAATATGTATAACATGATTATATAAAATTGAATCTATGATAATTGAATGAATGTCTGCTCTTTAAAACTGGAAACACAAAAGTTAAGTTATCTCACTTCAAGGTAATGCAATACTGGAAATACTAGTTATCATGTGAAAGAATAAATGCCATACAAATTTTCTGTAGTTTATATACTAAAGGTCACAGTTCATAGATACAAGCACCACCAAAACCAAAACCTCAAAGGTTTCATAACATTGGATGGGTAATATAGTGGTTTGTATAATAAAAGCCCCCATAGACTCAGATTTGAATACTTACCTGCTTACATTGTGAGGTGTGACCTTGTTTGAGGAAATGTGTTACTGGGCTTGGGATTAGGGGTTTCAGATGCTCAAACCATGCCCAATGTCACATTTGTCCTGCTGCCTGCTGATCCAAATGTAGAACTCTCAGCTTCCTGACCAACACTGTGTCTACCTGTGTGCAGCCATCCTCCATGCCCTGATGGTAATAAATTAAACCTTTGAACTGTAAGCCAGTCTTAATTAAAAGGTTTCTGTTCTAAAAGTTGCTGTGTTCATAATGTATCTTCACAGCAATACAACCCCTAACTAAGACAAGTAGAGAATGAGAACAATCAATGGGTTTCTGAGTAGATGTAAAGACTGCTTCAGTAGATGCACTGTTATCAGGAGAAAACCCTATTACTAGACAGTTCATAGCATGTAGGACAAACTTACTATTATTTTGCAAAATGAATAACATATTTAAACAACTCTTGATGATATAGACCATATCCATAGATCAATGAATTCCTTAACTCTCATTCTTGAAGATTCTTGCTGTAGTTAGATGGTGATTGACACAGAGACCTACAACTGTTAAACACAGCAAATGGGAAACTGTGGAATACTCAGCCCCAAACACGACATCTATATCACATACTACCTATCAAGGTTCAGTAATAATAGGAATATTATAACTCAAGATAATTGGGAAGGTGGGGCAGAAAGAATATAAGTGTCAAGGATGGATTACTACAAGGAAACAGTGATTCTGGACATAGTAAACAGAATAGTATGGCTGTTTTATACATGAAGTCCCAGTGATTGTGACAAAATGCACAAGACCCGTGGAAGCTCAAGTCAAACAAAATCCTGTGTTAGAAAGGGGAGATGGCCATGAATCCCTACCTCTAGCTGAGAGGCTATTGACATTTGATACCTACTGGGGGTTGAGAGTCAATTTTCATTAAGATTGTGATCAGCGGTATGCTGAACATACTTCAGGGTGGTAGGCCTCATGCACTGAAATGGTCAGCTAAAATATGAACACCAGCTAAGCTTAAAAATAAAAATGAAAAAATGAGAGAGAGATATTGAGAGAGAGAGAATATGAAATTTACAGGGTGGGGTAGAGAGTTGGTGATACATCTGGAAGGAGTTGAGAAAAGAAGGGGTGAATATGATTAAAAGACATTTTATTACATTTTCTAATAATTAATAAAATATATTTCAACATTTAGCAGTTGCAATAAAAATATTTTTAAACTTTGAGCTAAAAGTTATTTTTTGCAACCTTTTAACATTTACAAAGGGAAATTACCATTTACCACCACTTAAAAATTAAATACTTAGATTTAAGTTGAACAAAGTATGTGCTAGTTTAGTCAGAACTATAAAGTGCTAATCAATACAATAAATGATATAGAGCAAAATACTAAAGCTATGATTGAAAGAATCAACAAGATAATATTTTGCTCAGAATTATATATATATATATATGCAAAATTACCATCATAATATCAGTTACATACCTCATAGATATGCACAACAGGGATTCAATAATGATAGAGAAAAATCAAATCAAAGAGAATAGGGAAAACTACTTTGGAAAGGAATAAGTGAAAGGAATTATATTACCTGATATTATAAACCACCATTAATCAAGTCAACATATAATGGACAAGTGTAAATACTTAAATAACTAAAGAAGAACTAAATATATATTATATAGGCAACAGACATTTGGCAACATATTCAAAGCAATGAATTGAAAAGGTATAGTCTTTTAAACAAATGGTGTTAAAATAATATGACTTCTACAGGAATCTTTTAAGTTAGCCTTGCACTAACTGTATCTTATAATAGGTATTTCAGATAGATTCAGTTCTAAATATAAAACATAAAAGCATAAAACCTTTAGAAAAACCTTATGAGAAGGGCTGAGGGATAGCTCAGTGGTAGAATACTTGCCTAGCATGAAAGAGGCCCTAGGTTCAATCCCCACTATGAAAATAAAAGGACACCACACAGAAGATCTTGGTAGAGACTTTGAGGTTAGTGAAGAATTTTTAAACCTGAACACAAAATTATGAACAATAAAAAGGATTTATGGATAAATTTAACTTTATTTAAGCTAATAATGCATGACTGTTAAAGACATAAGAAAATAAAAGGACTTTGGAGTCTGGGACAGATTATCTGCAAATCACATAACCAGCAAAAAAACTTTTCATTTGAAAAATTTCCTAAGCGTAATACCAAGCTAAAAAGAGTACATTTTTGTGAAGCAATCTATGTATAATATGAACATAGCCACTTTAACAAAAATGATATATGCATGGCCAAATAAAAACATGTTCAACATCATTATACTACAGGGAAATCAAAATTAGTTTAAAGATAAAATTCCCTAATATCTCTGTAAAGCAACCTGGAAGATTTTCATCAAATCAAATATACAATCATATAATCTAGTAGGCACCTTTTGAGAATTTACCCTAAGAAATGCAAAAACCTTTGTTTGTAATGAACACAAATTAGAAACAACACAAGGATACTTTAATAAATGGCTAAATAAATAGTAGTATATTTGTAACATGAAATCATAACACAAAAGTAACAATATAAACAATATATTGAATCTGACATAAGTATTTTTTAAGTACAAAATAACTATCTCTAAAGGTTACATTTAATTTCATTTATATGAAGTTCTTTAAAATTATGATACAGTAAATGAAGAAAACTCAGTGGCTTCCAGAGATAGTTAAATGGAAGTATAATTATAAGGAGTGTAAAACTAGGCCATTTGAGGAGTTATTGTAGAAAGCTGTAATCTAATTATAATTTTGGTTATAAACATATATGTTTTGTTCAATTTCATTAAAATACCAGAATTTACACCATAAAACAAACAACAAAACCATCAAGAGACTGCACATTAAAATTGAGTAAATACAGATTAGACTGTATTTTATAAATTTATTTTTTACATATGTTTTAATTCAAGTAGAATTACCTCACTTTCCCTCTCTTTCTCCCGACACAGCCCATCCCAATTCTCTCCCTCAACCCTTCTAATTTCTTCCTATTTATGTTTCTTTTTTCTTTGATTGTTATTGTTATATACACGTGTGTAGGCATATGCACAAGTATATAAAAATGCAACCTGATAAGTTTATTTAGTGTTGTTTGTAGTTTTTTTAACCACTCAGTATGATAACCAAGTAAAGTGGTCATCCCTATGTAAGACAAGTTCTGTCTCTCACAGCAGATTTTAACTGCCTATGGTTCTTCATTTAGGAGTGGGGACCTATGATATTTTCCCTATGCTGGCATATCAATTGATGTTGTCATAGTTCAGGTCTTGTTCAGGCCGACATAATATTGGGATTTCATGGGTGCTACTTCCCTATCATATACAGAGACCCAATTTTGCAATAGACTTTCTGGTCCTTTTGTTTTCTGAAGTTATTGATGCAAATTTCTATGCTGATTCAAAAAGAAGTTTCTCTAATGGTAGGTAAGAACTAATCTTATATTTTATTTTAAGTTTTAGTTTAGAGGTGTGTATATTAGTGCAACACTTGTTGAAGCCAGAAGAGAGCACTGGACACCTTGAAGCTGCAATTCCAAGGGTTTGGAACCTGATGACATAGACGTTTAGAACCAAAAACCAGTCCTCTGTGGGAGTAGTATATATTCTTAATTGCTAAGCCATCTCCCCAGTCCTTAAATGGATATCTTTAGAAGCTGAGCTAAAATAATCCTAGGAAGCCCCTCCTACCATTTATAATTTCTATGACTCTAAACTGATTTCAAAATACAAAGGGTTAAAAGGCTTCTGATTTTAGCTCTAATATATAAAAACCATAGAAGTCATCACTTCTATATTTTCATGAAATAGCAGTAAAATTGAAAGTCAATTCCATTTTTGAGACTGAGCAGAGGACATGGGTTAACAAGGTCACAGGGCCAAGTGCCATCCTGAAGTAAGGAGAAACAGGCACATTCAAAAAGATACAATGATTTGCTTCCCTGGAGCAGAAACTACTGGAAGCCATGTAGGCAGAACCAATTACTTTACTAGTAATATTGACAAATTACTGTAGGATGAATGCAGACCAGTCTGAAATTGCAATACTCCTAGGAGTGGCAATTGCAGAGTGGGCCTCAGACTTTTGCAGGTTTTTGCTCTAGGAAGGTCACCAGGTTCTTATAATGGGAATCTGAAATAAGTCCCCTAGTAGTTCTGCCAAGAGGAAGGAGATTATTCTTTCTTGATGTCTCTCCTTAACATGCTTACTCTCCAGGGTAACTTAGAAACTTTATGTTGCCAAGGATTACTTCCCACTCAACTCCAGTGATTTTTATCTTTCCTCTCAATTAAGAAAAAAATAAATAACATAGTCAATAATATAGGGCTCCAAATTTATTGACTGGAGATAATGCAGGCACATTAGAAAACAAAGGCTTGAGATAGGTAGTAAGATAAAAAATATTGTGATTGTAGGATTATCTAGAAACAGAACCATTGAAATACTAAAAGCTAATTGGAAAAAAGTCGAGAGCTCTTTTCCCAAGCTCACATCATAACATCATAGCCAAAAGCCTCTACTATAAATCTTGACTTACAGTTAATAGATCTGAAAAACAAAGATGCTCTCAAAACCAATACAAGAAGATCCTAAAGCAAAGAGAGTAGAGACAAAAATCAAAGATACCAACAGAATTTAAAGGCTTTTTGCACTTAATGCTGCCACAAATATTAAATACAGGCTGACCCCTAACCATGTTAATGTCAAGCCTTGTGATAACAGAACATTTCCCTTAGTACATAACATATGTGTGAATTTCAGTGAAGTATTACAAAGAACAAATCCTAAGAAGGAAGAATCGAAAAGCATAAAGCAATTTTCAGAATAAGAGTCCAGACTCAGGCTGATTTTAAAACAAGAAAGTTAACATTGATATAATCAGTTTTTCCTCTTTGTTTCGACAAGATCTCACTGTGTTAGTTAATGTTGAATCCTGTTTTACCCTCTAGCAGAAGGGAGGATGACACAGGATTGAAAATTCACAAACTATCTTGAATATGGAGTGAATTCAAGATAGGCCCAAAGAATTGGGAAGTCTGATATCAAAAGAAAAGTAAAAAGCGAAATAGTGATATAATTCTATCAATGACAGAGTACTGGCCTAACATGCATGAGTCCTTAAATTAAATCCCCAGCATACATCCCTATAAAAAAGCAATAAGACAAGGGAGATAGTTCAGCTGGTCTAGGCACTTGCCCTAAAGCCCATGATCTGGGTTTAACCACTAGAACCTACATGACACATATACAGCCATAGTTATTCATGGCACTCCCATGATGGGTAGACAGACAGACAGACAGACAGACAGACAAGAAAAGAGAAGGTAGATAAATGTAATAAACATATAAAATTGAATGAATCATAGCCCACAAATTTAGAGACTATACTTGTAAAATATGTGTCTGACAATGGAGAAGTAACTGTTAGTATGTTCAATCAGGGCACACAAAGATAGTTCTGTCTCCTAACCTATATTTGTGAATGTGACATCTATGGAATGTACCTTGGAAGATAAACATAATTATGGCTCTTTAAATATGAGCACCTTGAGTTATGGTAAGCTCTAAACTCCTGTGAAAAAGGCAGACCTGAAACAAAGAAACAGAAGAGAGTTAGGTAAAGATAGAGGAAGATTAGAGTTATGGTTTATAAGTCAAAATGTCATAAATGCTGAGTAACCAGTGTGAAATAGGAAAAAGTTATGTGATAACTATTGCTTTGAAGCTTCTGAAATGAACTGAGCCTTGTGATGCCCTGATATCACATTTCTGACATCCATATATGGGAGAAAACAGATTTCTTTTGTTGTAAGCTACCCAGTATGTTACAGTTGCTCTGGGAAACAAACCTGCAAGCATGTTTTTAAAATGAACAAATTTGTATGAAAAATATCTCACAAAAGAAGACATATGATGAGGAGTTAACATATGAATAGATGTGCAACATAATTTGACATTATAAAAATCCATTATAACAACTATTTACCAGCCTACTTCAAATAGAAAACACTAAAACAATTCCAGGTAAATATGCAACTGTCTACTGAGACAAAGGAAGACTTAGAAACCTGATATGGTAGTAGTACCAGCTTCCTGGAAGATGACACAGAAAATCTTGAGCTCTGTTCAGCTGGAGTTCAGAGGAACCTGTTACAAGCCCCACTGCATCACCAAAAGAGACACAAAGGAATGAACAAAAGAAAGGAGAAAAAGGAAGGGTTATGAGCAAATGAAGGAAATTTAAATGAGGTGAGGACATTGGTTAATTGTGGTATTGTTATTCATGTTCATTCATATGACAATATGTTAGTTTAAGTTTAAGGAACTGACAATAAGATAAAACAAATGCTGAGAAAAAAACCAAGAGTGATAGACAATAAGATGCCTCAGCAGGTAAAGTTGCTTGCTGCCAAGTTTGAACAATTAATTTTCACCCACTGGTTGGACCTACTTGCTAGGAGAGAACCAACTCTCAAAAACTTTTCTCTGCCCTCTATATCCATGCCTCAGTGCAAGTGCCCACACACATAAATACACTAATTAATAAGAAATGAGTAATTAAACTTTTAAAGAAGAAAAAATTTAACCTCTTATATTTGTGTTGGAGCTTTTCTGTAATTACAAAACTATTTTAATTAAGTTCATTTTCAAATAAAGTACATTTAGCCTTGTTTTTACTAGAGTGATCTTTATTGCCTGGATTTACAAGTTCCTACTACTTCTAAGATGTGGCTGAAACCACAGATCTGCACCATTATGACTGGGTAAATAAAATAAAACTTCATTAATAAAGCTTTTTTTTTTGGACCTGTGAGGACCAAGCACAATGGCAGGTTTCTATGGGAATTTGGTTCTGACATGAAAAGTTGTTTCTTCTGTCACTCAAAACCCTTCCTTTGATGAGTCAGAACAGCTATAAATAGGAAGATAGCATATATATTCAGAATTTACTAAATCTGGCAATTTGAATCTAAGGATAGCAGAGCTGAAGTTAGAAGGAATCTGGGCAGTCTTTTAATATGTGGGAGACAGGGCCAATAAACTTCACCCTACAATCTTTCTCTTACATTTCAGTCATAGAAGAGTTCTATTTGCTCACCTGAAACTTCCTCATAGAGTAAAACTTTTGCAATTCTGAGCCAGATACACCAGAAAGTAGCTTCCTGAGACCTGCTAGGAATCTTGATTAGGACCTCCAAGGGTAGAAAAACACGGTTAGGACTCTGTTCAGATCACGATATTTTGGAGAAGGAATTACTGATAATTTTCTTTCTAAATTTGAGACCTGGTAGAATTCTGCACTAAAACCATCTGGTCCCGTACTTTTTTTGGTTGGGAGGCTTTCTATAGCCCCTTCTATTTCTTTAGGGGTTATGGGACTATTTAGCTGGTCTACTTGATGCTGATTTAATTTTGGTATTTGATATCTGTCTAGGAAATCGTCCATTTCCTCCAGATTCTCCAGTTGTTTTGAGTATAGACCTTTGTAGTAGGATCTGATGATCTTTTGAATTTCCTCAGTTTCTGTTGTTATGTCTCCCTTTTCATTTCTAATTTTGTTAATTTGTATACTGTCTCTGTGTCCTTTGGTTAGTCTGGCTAAGGGTTTATCTATCTTGTTGATTTTCTCAAAGAACCAGCTCCTGGTCTTGTTGATTCTTTGTATGGTTCTCTTTGTTTCTATTTGATTGATTTCAGCCCTGAGTTTGATGATTTCTTGTCTTCTACTCCTCCTGGGTGAATTAACTTGTTTTTCTTCCAGGGCTTTAAGGTGTGCCATTAAGCTGCTAGTGTATGCTCTCTCCAGTTTCTTTTTGGATGCACTTAGAGCTATGAGTTTTCCTCTTAGCACTGCTTTCATTGTGTCCCATAGATTTGGGTAGGTTGTACCTTCATTTTCATTGAATTCTAAAAAGTCTTTGATTTCTTTTTTTATTTCTTCCTTGACCAAGGTGTCATTGAGTAGAGTATTGTTCAGTTTCCATGTGTATGTGGGCTTTCTGTTGTTTTTGTTGCTATTGAAGACCACTCTTACTCCATGGTGATCTGATAAGAGGCATGGGATTAGCTCGATCTTCTTGTATTTGTTGACATCTGTCTTGTGACCGATTATATGGTCTATTTTGGAGAAGGTACCATGCGGTGCTGAGAAAAAGGTATATTCTTTAGCTTTAGGATGAAATGTTCTATATATATCTGTTAAATCCAATTGGTCCAGAGTTTCAATTAGTTTCACTGTGTCCCTGTTTAGTTTCTGCTTTCCTGATCGGTCCATTGAGGAGAGTGGGGTGTTGAAGTCACCCACAATTATTGTGTTAGGTGTAATGTGTGCTTTAAGCTTTAGTAAGGTTTCTTTTACGAAGGAGGGTGCCCTTGCATTTGGAGCATAGATGTTCAGTATTGAGAGCTCTTCCTGGTGGATTTTCCCTTTGGCCAGCAAGAAGTGACCCATTTCCTCCTTATATTAAACTGAGACCAATGTCATAATCAAAAGCTATTATTTATATCTCCTAATAGTGTCAGCTCTCACCCCAGTGGCCATAAAGGGGATGGGGAGGGATGAGTGTGTCTAAAATCATACCTGGTGATCCCAGAAATAACAGAAAGGCATTCAGTTCGGGTGAGTGTGGCATGGCCACTTACTCGGGTTCCTCAATTGATCTTTTCTTTGATTTTTTTTTTTTTTTTGTAGATAGGGTTTCTCTATGTAGCCCTGGCTGTCCTGGAACTCACTCTGTAGACCAAGCTGGCCTCGAACTCAGAAATCTGCCTGCCTCTGCCTCCCAAGTGCTGGGAATAAAGGCGTGTGCCACAACTACCCAGCTTTTCTTTGATTTTTTTTTAAGATTTATTTATTATATGTAAGTACACTGTAGCTGTCTTCAGACACTGCAGAAGAGCATGTCAGATTTCATTACAGATGGTTGTGAGCCACCATGTGGTTGCTGGGATTTGAACTCAGGACCTCCAAAAGAACAGTCAGCACTCTTTTCCACTGAGCCATCTCACCATCTTGGCACTTATCTTGGTCCAGCCTGGAATCTTTGCTTTTTCCCAGGATGATCATGAAATTGCAAGAATCCTGATTAGGCCTCCCAGGTGGTGGAATTATAGGTGTATGTCGCCACTCTGGCTTCTCCTGTTTAGTTTTGTGAGGGCCTGTGATTTTTCTCTTTGCAGACTTGTAGCTGAAACTAGTTCACAGCCTTATCCTCTGGGTAAAAGGTAATTAAAAATCACAGCAGATCCTTCAAAAAATGTTGGGAATATCTGATATCTTTTTAAAATTTTTTAAGTGAAACAAATCTGTACTCTTTCAGTCATACACAGTTTTGGGCCCTGAGTATCAAAAACCATCCCAATCATTTTAGCATGAATGACCCTACCTGTGGTAATTCTTTGCACATTATGAAAAAAAAAAATGTTCAGAATTCTTTACACCAATACTATTTACTATTCACATAGATCTCAAAACAGAGTCAGAGGACTAGGCTTTGTATTATGCTTCAAAGAATCAAGGGATAATGTCTATGATTATCAATACTTAAGACAAAATATACAAACAAAAAAGTCAATAGTAAACCTTTTATTTGTAGTTGGTGAGGTACGTAGACCTATAATTTTCCAACCAATTTTCCACTGCTTATAGTAATAAGCTATTCCCTATTACAATGCGTATGTTTTAATTGCCATCAATCACTGTACTCTAAACAAAGAAGCATTAGTTTCAGTGTTGTCAAAGTACCATACAGGAACAATATTATTCTACAACAAACATCAAGGAAGTTTGCAATTCCTGTGTACAAATAAGTATATACAACCCACCAGAGAATCAAAGAGATTGGATTCTCTGAAATTTCTTTACAAATAAATGAATAATTAAATAAAATAACATCACAAAGTGACTCATGGAAATAAGCTACACTTTGTCTAGGGTGACTAAGGGAGTGTTTAAGATACAATTTTGGCATATTAGACATGCATGCTCATGGTTCTTTTATAAAATGATAATTTGACCATACAAATCACTCCACTAAATTCAGAATACGAAGTATGATTAGATTGAAACAAATTAAATTATTTGGCTATTGTTCTTTAGGGTTGATTATGGTTGTTCACTATTTAGTCCTGCCTGGCTCAAACTCTGTGTGATCATAGTGTCTCTGCCTCCCAAGTGCTGAGATTAAAGAAATGAGCCACCATACCCAGCTTGTTATTTCTCTTAAATTGACTAGGACCCTGTAAGATCTTGTTTTCTGTGCTTTTTATGACTATAAACATATGTAACCATGTATTCTAAGCCCTTACTGTTATCTATCTTTATCTCTCTAGATTCATCTTATACTTTGATCTCTCTCATGGGCTCTGGGAGCTGCTCTAACTCCAGTGATGTTCCTCACTAACTGAAGTTTTCTTCTCTAGAGTATCTTCTGGAACTGAGTTAATATGCAAACTCTGTGTTTCTCAAAGAAAAAAGTGAAGCCTTACACATTATATTTGCAAAGCATGCCATTAAGGTATTCAGGTACTTTAAAAATTACTCTACAAATGCTTCTTTGTATAAATGATGCCATAATCATGCCAAAATGCATGATTGCTTTTGTCATTAAAAACATCAAATTATATTAAAATAAATTTAAGTTTTAATGATGTATTATTTTATTTTATGTATATGAGTATCTATTTGCATGTATGTATGTCCACCACCTGCATGCTTTGTGTCAATGGGAAACAGAAAAGAGTGTCAGATTCCCTAGAACTGAAATTATAGATGGTTGTAAGCTGCCATACAGATGCTTAAAACTAAATCTTGGTCATCTGTAAGAAGGGCAAGTGAATCTTAACTGTTGAGCCAACTCTCTAACCCCAACATTTCAAATTTTTTGATTGCCATAATTAGTAAACAAAGAGATGGATAGTGAAATAATAGTGAGACCATCATTTTATCCAAAATACTGAACAAATTGAAAACTAAATAAACTTCCTGTCAGTTGAATATGTTCATATATACAATGTGACTGCAAATTGAAATACTGTTAGCCTAGGCTTGTTCCTGTAAGCCTGTGATCTCAGAGACTTGAAAAACTGAGCTAGGAGGATTGCAGGTTTAGGGTTGTCAAAAGATACAGAGTAAGTTCAAGGCCAGCACTAACAACTTACAGACAACTTATATCAAACTAAACCTGTTTAAAATAAAATTAAAAACAGCTGCAGTTATAGTTCAACAGTAGAGAGCTTGAAACATAAAATTTTGTATGTGAAATTCTGTATGGTGAAAATAAGAATATAAAGCATAATTGAACATGTTTCATTAATATTTATAAAAATTACAATAAAATTAATTTTGATAGTAAATTAATATTAATATTCATAAGAATTTACCCTGGCTTTATTTAACTCAAATTTAAATGCATCCTATCAGAAATTATGTTCAATAAATATTTCAATTCTATTCATCATAAAAATAAAACATCAACTTATGTTTATACCAGATAGAGACTAGTTAAATCAATTTATCAATTTGTGGCACATACACAATTTAAAATGCAATGGAGTAAAGTATTAGGTGAGTGAATCCACACTTATACACACACACACACACACACACACACACACATATTCACACTCAATACCCTGCATTATTTTTATTAAGTAGATTAAAATGCATATATTTTTCCTAGTAAGCCAAAATTCCAGCCTATATTCTAAAATAACATGTTTTAAATTGTGGTTGCCCATACAATATTGATTTATATACTAGGATGTGGACTCTCATTAGACACTGAATCTATCAACAAATTGATTTGGGATTTTGTCCTCCAGAATTGTTAAACATAAATTTCTCATTCCAGGAAGGATGAGACCAGGAATCTTCTTTACCTTGTGAGGGTAAAATTATAAATGGATGATTACAAAGTAGAAAGAGAAGCCTCACCATGAACTCTGTCCATCTAATCTCAAGTTGCCAACTTCCAGAACTGTGAGAAATATTTATTGCTTAAGAAAGATGTATAGTGACTTAATAGACAGCTGAACTAAGTTACTCATTATGTCAAATTTTTATAATGGCAATACTAAGACTTTAATGTACTAAGATTTTAAATTCATATTAGCAGCAATGATTCTTGTGCATTTTGCATTTCAAGTACAGAAGTGTTCTAAAATGTAACACTCACTTTTGATTAAGAAACAAACAAGACACTGAGAAAGGAACCTAAAATTTTGTGAATTAATATCTTCTCAATTTTTGAATAAAGTATAACATATATTATAGACTGAACAGTTGAGACTTTATACTTCTTGATAATTAGTACATTGCTGCATTCTCTCATATTTCAAAAAATTATCTACTTTCCTAACATGCTATCTTTTTTAAATCATTAAATGTAAAAAAATATTTTCCAATTTGTTTTGCAGAATAATGAAATAGAGTCAAATGCCGTTCACCTGAGAAATGCAGAATGCCACTAATTAACTTAAGTTCAAAGGGTATTTTAAGATGATAAAGGATCACCTTCTGAAACACATAGAAGAACAAAGAACACAATAGAAATATAGTATTACAAATGTGTTACTCTAGACTCTTCTTGACCTACTCTTTAGAATGTAGACTTCTCAAATATTAAATGATTGAGACAATACTAAGTTGGGGGTAGCAAGAAGACACAGCTGTTGGAATGTATACTGATTATAGCTGTGATTGAGCTGCAGTTTGGCATTTCTTCTTCTTATCTTTTAGCACCTCTCCACACCATGGTGGAAAGTCACTGGGAAAAATATACATATTAGCTAAAATTTCAAAGCATTTCATCTTATTTGTTTAAACATGGGCTTGGGGATGCCCACAGAAAAGTTCTGAAACTCTTTCTCTTGAGGAAACAAACAAACAACTAAAACACACACACACACACACACACACACACACACACACACACCAAAATCATAAATACACTCTCAGATTTCTTTTCTCTTTGAGATCCCAAGACATATTATCACAAACCTTGCATGATCTTTCTTAGAGATGACAAAGGCATCAGGCTTTGTGGGAATGACAGTATCGTAAAGGGAAGAACTCCCTTTATTGGCTCCAATTTAGAACCTCTCCAATTGATTACACGAGTTAGTCATAAACCAAGAGCTTCCTTGTTTGGAATTATAGAGGGTTAAGTACAGGACTTTCTGAGTTGTGTAGCTTTGCAGGGTTGAAGATACATGTATGTAAAGGGCAGCAGAAGTGGGTACTGTATTTTTTATTTTTATTTATTTATTTATTTATTTTTGTTTTGGTTTTCCACAGGTCCTTTGGTTATATTTTTTAAAGAAGTCATATAGTATCACATTGGTTGTATCACGATGATTCAGTAGTAGGATTTGATATAAGGGGCTTTGACATGCTAAGCAAGTGTTTACAATTAAACCTTCACCTTGCAAAGATATGCCACTCAGAAAGTCCTATACTTATACTTCTACAATTTGAGACTGGCAGAAGGAAGATGTCCATGGTTTAAGATTAATTCATGTAATCTAATGGAGAGGTTCTATCCTGGACTCAATAAAAGGCCTCTAATGTCAATTTTTTATAGACAATATTCCTAAGGGAATTCATCACTGTATATTTGAGCTATAGCACCAAAGCATTACATCTATTTTCCTTTAGTTTTATCTTTGAGGAAAAGTTGAAGTTGCTTAAACTGTCCTTTAACTTCCTCCTTAATAGGGAAGGCTTCAAACATGTAATTGGCTAGGCTCAATCTTCAAAGTCCTTGGCACTACTGATGGGTGTTGACATATTCAGCTCACCTTTAAGCAATCCAAATGCAGTGGGTTCTTATCTTGGTAAATGGAAAGATAAAATAAATGCAATTAAAACATAAAGAATGAGATAGATGTATTAACTGTAGCAGGCAACAAGGGGAAGGGAAGCATTTCCAAGGCACTGCTCTCCTGGAGCAAATAGAGAGGAATTTGCTAGGAAGGGTTATGAATATTCATATAGGGTGGGCCAATTTTTAAAGCTGCTTATTTTAGGAGTACATTTCTGAGCATTATCAATTTGTGCCATAGGTTAATGGGGAAAAATCAAGATGGATAGTATTAAAATACAATATCATAGTTTTTTTTTTTTTGAGGGTGCCTACTTTGTTTAGTTGTTAACATATCTGTTAACAATTTGGATTCTATTTTCTACAGCAATAATTCCAACACTTATGCCAATGACCTTTCTTTTATTAGGCTTCACAAGAGAAATTAGGAGATAATCCAATTTCAGAGTTGAACAGTATAATAGCAGGGACAGAAATCCAGGAAAGGAAAATTCTCTTCTGTTGTCTGTGGGAGATTCCCTTGACTCTGAGAAGAGCCTGTGACCTGATCATGTTTGGTTTGATGTCAAGCATTCATTTCCCTGAAATGTCAGAAGGAAATTTTTATAGAAAACCACTACCAATCACTCCAAAATTCTGAAGCGTGTCAGGCTAAATGAAGCAGTTTAAAGTCCTCTGTTATCAGATGGTCTATATTGAGACTCAAGAATCACAAGACATCCTCCATTTCTAACTACAGATTTCTTTCTGGGTTCTCCATTAAAAATTTAATCTTTTAGTTCTAGCCAGATCCTCTGGGAAGATGACCACTGGTCAATACTCTCAAAGTCTCATCGTATCCAACACCCACTTGAATTTAAAATTGTGTTACACTAAAGAGCTAGCAGCTTCCCAGTGCTCTACAGCTTGAAACCCACTTGCTTCATGATTATACTAGAAACTTTCCACTCAAGTCCTCTCTCCCCATGTGCTACATCTTTCTTTTCATTTCTACTTTTAGTTTTAGCCTATTTCTTACTATATGCTTTATATTTTACTTTAGGCTCTAAAATTCAATAAGGATAAATAGATTTTGTTTATTATGACATTCCTTGTGCAAACACACAAATTCTAAATAAACAGATACTCAATAAATGAGTAATTAATACTCAAGGGTACCAGAGGTCTAACTGATGATAATGTATTTTCCTATCTTGAATAATCTATGCATACCCTGGTTCATATCTTTTGATTTACAAAACAGTAGAGTAAGAATGTCAAAGAAGATGGGGAAGAAATTAATAAGGAAAATAGCAAAATTTTAACTCTTTCCACTTTTGAAGAAATGCAGAGCCTCTCCACATAGCTCAAGCTACCCCCAAATTCACTATGTAACATAGGCAGGCCTTATATCTGTAATCCTCCTTCTGCAACCTCCCATGTACTGAAAAATACAGATGTATGCTACATTGCCAAGCTTTTCTGTTTGTTTCATGATTCTGTGAGACTGAGTTCTTTCACATTTCCAAAGACATGCCTAATTTATCACCCTGGTATCATGCTCCAAATCACAGTTGAAAGGAGAGTTTTTTTCATGCAAAATAATATAAATTTAGTCTTATATCTTATATACAAAATATAACAATGATTTAATTAACTGAGATTCTGAAATTATCACTAAACTAATATTTAAACTATTAAATTAAAATACCAATTAAATATAAATATTAAGCATATTGTAATGTCTTTAGCACCACCATAACCTTCTACTGCTTTAAAAATATACTTCTTTTTTAATTAAAGTGAAGAATAAAACTCTGATTTACTATGGTAAGTGGAGCTCCTGGGCATGACCCTGGAACACTCATGTAGTATACCATCAATATAAGTCCTACCTTCAACTCTGTCTCATACTCTTTTTTTTCTCACATCAGAATGAGAATGTTATAGTAAAAATGTTAATGGCTCTTAGAGTTAAAAACTCTAGAGCTTTTATCTTATAAGATTCAGGATGGGCTTTTAAGTCTCACAGAAATTTATATAGTGGGAGATCATTGCAGATATCCCAGGTATTTTTTGACTCTTTGGTGATACCCTTGCTAGGATCAAGCAACATATTTACCCCTTTAAATATTTGCTCTTTGGTTGTATATGAGGATACATTCAGGATAGTCATCAGTAGGTCAATGCTAATTATATTGCTTTCACTATTCACTCTCATATTAGGGATTGGTCCAAGATTGTTGACATAGTATATGTGCCTGCCTGGATCCACTTACTCCAGGGAGTTGAGGCTTCATTTAAGATCTTAGGAAAATGGTAAAATGTTTTCTTTTTTAATTCTGGTTACATTTCACAGAATTGCTGCTTACATAATAGACAATGTACATAATTTGTATAAGTAATATACCAGCATTACTACATCTTCATCTATATGGATTATTAAAACATTCTCAGTGGTTTCAAGATTATATAGTTTGAACAAAAATGGCATCCATATGACCATAAGGATTGGCACTATTAGAAATTTGACATTTTGGAGTATGTGTGGCTTTGTTGGAGGAAGTGTGCCACTGAAGGCAAGTTTTGAAGTTTTGGACGCTAACTTTACCTATGTGTCTAAATCTCTATTGCCTGCAGATCCAGATAAAGAACTCTCAGATACCTCTCCAGCATCATGCCAGCCTGCATGCCACCATGCTTCCCACCATGATGATAATGGACTAAATCTCTGCTCCATAATCCAGCCCTAATTAAATGTTTTCCTTTATGAGTTGTGTGGTCATGTGTGGGGAAGTAAAGCTGGTGGACACAGGAGAGTGCTGCATGACCCAATGGAGTCACTGCTCTGGTGGTGGGGAAAGCACAGGCAGGTTCCCTGGAATGTCCCCCGGCCATAGGGAAAAAAGCAAGGGGGGGAGCGGAGAGGCACTGGCTGGTTTCCTCACAGACAAGAGTGTTCTTAGTCTGGTCAGCAGGTGGCTTGGGTTAAGTGGCAGTTGTGACTGGGGAGAAATAGAGAGAGGGCGAAAGTAGAGAAGTAGAAGGAGGCCATGGCCATGTGGTGAGAGGGGGAAAAGGAATGAGGGGAGAGGGAGCAAGGGGGCAAGAGACAAGAGAGAGAGACAAGAAAGTAAGAGAGCAAGAGAGCAAGAGAAAGAGGAGGGGAAAAACAAGCCCCTCTTATAGTGGGCTTGGATACCTGGCTGTTGCTAGGTAACTGTGGGGATGGGCACACCTGGCTTTTGCCCAGTGACTGTGGGGGTAGAGTTCAGGCAGAATACTAAGAGCTTGGGGACTTGCCCTATGTGACTGATGGACACATAACTATGGAGTTGAGGGTCTCGTGGCAGAAGCCTGGTGTCTGGGAGCATGGACAACTGATCCATCCTTTGTAGACTATCTATTGGGTCTCCAGAGGTTAAGCCTCGCTCAACCAGAACACAGATTGCCTTCTATGGTCCTACAGTCATTGAGTCTCTTTACAGGGATAGAAACCTTTACCAAGGCAATGGTCTTTTGTGAATGTTGTGTTTCCCTTCAATTTGTTTTCTAAACCTTCAGTAGATATGACATATAAAACAACTGTAGGCCTATTAGTGGTAGATAGAATCCTTCTTGAATGTTGGAGTTTCTTTTATGTTTGGAAATTGTACCATGTCAACTACCCTTGAAATAAGCAGAAAAGAAGGAGGTGGAATACTCAAGTGCTAAAAGCACTTACTAGAACTTCAAGCTCTCTGCCTGTCTAAAAGCATTTTTCCTGAGCATGACATTTAATCATTTGACTTTAAGGTATAGTAACTCAGTTCAGGTGCACTAGTCAAAGAAATAAATGATCCAGCCATCTGGAGGAGAAAAGGTTATAAAGATTAACTCCTTATTGGAATAGATAGATGTTTCCCCATTTACTCACATTATGCCACTGGTTTGTTGAATGGTTCTTCTGTAAGCAAAATTGTGATTCCTATTCAAAAAGTTCACAAGGCCCTTAAACTCTGACCTGCCTTCCTCTAGTAGTTTACCAGTGATATAGACAGAAGTGTAAAACTAACAAGACAATATCCACAATAAATAGCCTGTGGAATAGGTTGCTAATTATCAGGGACACCATTAGGTTTATCAGGCTAAGCAAGACCTGTAAGGTCTAGGTTTTGTAGTAGCCCATTTAATCTTGCTTAAGAATGTGTCATTTTTCAATCAGTGTCATGCCATCATCTTAATTTCTAATATGTTCTAGATTCCTATAACCCATTACTTTAATGTTAACCCCTCATTTCAATGTCCCTTTCTCCCTTCTAACCTTGAGAGCAACCTGAAAGGAAACTATGCTTTCTTCCTTAATATACCCAGGAGAGAAGAAAGAAAGCAGTCCAAGAGGCTCTTTACATCTTATGATAATTTAGATTCCAATTCTCCACTCAGGTTCTTACCTACCATGTGGTAGGGCCTCCAACTTCAATTGACCTAAGATTTTAAACTGTAATGTAAGGATCTTACTTCCACAAATCTACCTCACTAGCCCTTGGAGTTCACAACATAAAAAAAATCTTCCTTCTCCTTTTAAATTCTATACCTTGTCCTTCAGGCCTACTTTTGCAGCCTATGACCTATCTATCTATGTTTGGCACTTCATGCCTTATCTTCTTCAGTTCTCATGAAGAGATATGGTTATACATAAACAAGTAGTGACTGCCATGATCCTTTCAGCAGTCTATGGGGCCTTTTCACTTTGGGATATTTACAGTAATTTATGTTATAATCTAGAAATAGATAACTCTGGTTATCAAAATTCTTGATTCCATCTAATTACTACCCTCACTAAGCCCTCTCTGGCTGACAGCTTGGGGCGAACTCCATATGAGCCTGTCTTTATTGGGGTACATTAATGGGTCTCATCTGTCTCAACATCCTTACCTTTTATTAGGGCCGGCAATTCTTTCATCTGTAGATTGGGGATTTCCACCTGGTTGAATAACATCTCCTATTTGAATTTTCAAAGAGGGAAACCAGACAGTGATAGAAGAGATGTTGTACTCCCAATCTACTTTAAAGGGTAGGGCAGGAGTCTATGGGCTATCTCTCATCAGGGTAGTAACCTTTATACATCACAATAGACACCTGTCAGAACCTATGACTCTTCACTATTCTGACATAACAATATACCCTTCAAACAGTCTTTCACTTTCCTAAGAACCAGAGAGAAAACCCAGGGTATATTTTATCTGGCCCTCAAATTATGGGCTTTTCAGACTTGATAGCCAAAGCAGGATGTAGTGGTTTGAGTAAAAATGGTCAACGTAGTTTCATATATTTGGTACTTGGACTAAAATGGATAGAACTGTTTTAGAAGGAAAAGAAAGTGTGGCCTTGTTTAAGGAGTAATGTCCCTAGAAGTGGGATTTGAAATTTCAAACCAAACATAATTCTCTCTCTCTCTCTCTCTCTCTCTCTCTCTCTCTCTCTCTCTCTCTCTCTCTCTCTCTCTCTCTCTCTCTCTCTCTCTCTCTCTCTCTCTCTCTCCTTGCCTCTAGAGTGTATTGTACATCATATGTAAGCTCTCAGCTACTGTTCCAGCACCAAAGCACATTTCTACTTTCTGGTGGACACGTTCCCTGCCATGATGGCTATGTAAAACCATAAACCCCCAATATAACCTGTCTTCTAAAAAGTAATTTGGCCATGTTGTCTCTTCACAGCAATAGAAAAGTAAGTCAGAAGTTGATACTAGATGTGAATTATTGCTGTGACAAGTATGATCATATTACTTTCTAGTAAAATGTGGAAGATATTGGGAGTTAGGATCAGGAAAGAAGTTGAAAGTTTTAAGGAAGATTTAATGTGCCATTCTCATAGGAGCTTGAACGACAATAGAACTAGGTGCAATCTAAATAGGTAACTGCAGTTCAAGAGCTTTCAGAGGAAAACAATATTAGTAACTAGGCTACAGTTATGGCATTTTAACAAGGAATGTGGATGGAATTTTTCATTGTCTTAAGCACCTGCCTGAGGCAAAATTAAAATGTTTTAGACTCATCTGATCAGTAGGGGATGTTTCAAGACAGCCTAGCATTTGCTGTGTCATATGGATAGATAGTGATCACCCTCTTACAGATCTAAAATGAAAACATAAGCATGACAAAATGAAATGTAAAATGTACAGTTTGAGGAGATAAATAATATCAGGAAATTTAATTATGAAGCCCTGTTTTAGACTCAAAGAGACAAGAAGTTTAGTAAAAGGTCTGATGCTAAATAGAACTACAGGGGAGGCTGCCCTCAGGGCAAGACTACACCAAGTCAGGCTTCCAAGCTATATAAAAGAAATGCCTAAGGAATCTTCTACTGTTAAAACAAAGGAAAGTTAATTCATCAAAGGAAAGCCACAAATCAAAGTTTTTTTCAACGTAATTCAAGAAAGGATGTAAATTCCATTCCAAGAAGGTATTCTAACTTGGCAGCATCACCACCATGTTTCTGGCTTTAGAGTTGTGTGTGTGTATAGGAGAAAAGGGTTTGTGGAATCTTTCTCCGGGTTAAGGAAAGTTGATGTTCCCGGGCTTGTGGCAGGGAGTCTCTGCATATAGACTAAGAGAAGACACTGTGAAGTTGTGAAAAACAAGCCTGAGTTGTGTTGGAGACCTAAAGAGATTGGAAGTGTCATAGCCATTGATATTTGCCAAGGAGAGCTGTGCAGTGTGGTATAACAAGCTCAATAGAGAGAGAGATGTTGCAGTCAGAAAAACTGGAAGGGGAAAACCATCTAAGATACTGGACATCAGACATCTAATTACAGAATTTAGAGTTTAATATGCTGGGTTTTAATCTTAACTGTTCCAGTATTTTCTCACTATTTCCATTCCTCACTTTGAAATAGTAATGCATATTTTCTGCAACTGTGTGTTGGAAGCACATAATTTGTTTTCTGAGTTTGAGATCACAGAGGATTACTGTTAAGAGATTGCTTTGAGTCTCAGAAGATAATTTGAGCTTTTAAACTGTTCTGGAATTGTGAAATGTTATTTCCGTAGTTTTTGTAGTAAATGAACCTTGTATTATGATATGGCTATAAGCTTATGAAGGCCAGGAAGAATAATTTAATGTTTTAATGAGAATGATCAAGCATGTGAATGCTTAGTACCCTGTTTGTGGAGCTGTTTAGGAAGGATTATGTGGTGTGGCTCTGTTGGAAGAGGTGTGCAACTGAGGATACTTGTTGATGTTTCCACTTAGATTCCCCCTCCTTCACATTCTGCTTGTTTATCAGATGTGACCAATTAGGTATGGCCATAGTGCCATATCCACATGCCTAAATACCTGCTACTATCCTTTATGCTATAATGGCTATAGGTTGACCTTCTGAAACTGAAAGTCTTAATAAAATCTTTCTTTCTATAAGTTGCTTTGGTCATGTCAGCTCATCACAGCAATAGAAAAGTAACTGAGCATTGATTTTATTAGACCTCTCTGATCTGGAATGAATTATTGATCTCAGGCAAGATCATTATCTTCAAAACTGGAAAGCCTAGATCTCTGACTTCTACTGGTTTGATGTCATGTCAGGTTGAGTACTGTCAACCCAAGAATGTCAAAAAATATTCAGGTAGTCTATATCTTTTAATGAAATTCTTCTGGTCCATCTACCTTCTTCTCTACTAGTGTCCTCAAACCTTTTAAAGGCTTTTTTTCTTAATATTACAGAATCCATGAAACTTCCATGGAAGATTATTTCTGTGCTAATCTGACAGTAGTCTAGTTCAGACCAATAACTTCACTTCTCTGCAAATTGAGTGGCAGACATTTAGGAGGCTAAAACTCACCCTCATATGGAGCCTCTCTGAGCTGATCTCAGTGGTATGATTTTAAAGATATGGGCTAGCCTCTGTTTTATGTGTGTGAAGGTAATTATATAGCTGTTTCCTTTGGGTTGGATATGACCATTGCCATCTTACATAAGAATGGTTGATCAGTTTGAACCTACTAATATTCTCTTGTGGAGAGGGAAAAGAGGGTTATGAAGTCCATGAAGCACAAAAGCTTCACAAAATCCTCAGGGGACTACTCTTCTTTCCCTGTTACACCTGAGGTATACAATTCACCATAATGTTGGGGATTCCTTTGTAGTATAGCTTCCAATTAGTTGATCAGGTGATCCGAGATCCTTCTATAAGTAACCCCAAAAAGTTAAAATGAAGAGGTAGGTCTCTATATACTTCCCAAAATGGGACTGAATTTGTTTTAGCCAATGGCAGTATAATATGTACAATAACATGGAAGGTATGTTAAAAATGTAATGCATTTCTCTGCCTATTATAAAGAAAAAGGCCCAAAATACAAGACAATAACTGCAAGATTTTTTAGTTTTGAATGACTGAGTTTTAGAGGATGAAAAGAGTTTAGAGGTCAGGTGGAGTGGGGTATGGGTATATCCATGGGGAGACAGGGAAGTGGGGAGGAGTTACAGGATGTGGAACAGTCAGAGGGTGGACAAGAGGTGGGGGGAATAAAATATGGAGTGTAAAAAATAAATAAATAAATTATTAAAAAAAAACAAGTGAAAGATGAACATACATGGCTTTTTTATATGAGTTCTATAGATCAAATTCAGGTTCTTATGCACTTTATTGAATGAGCCATCTCTTTACTCATACCTTTTTATCAACTCATGCATTTAAATACAACTAATATATTTAAGAATAACTAAGTGTTATATATCATATGAAATAAGAGATGTGAAGACTATGAAATCTGAAAAAAATATATATCCAATGTTCATTTATATGTGAATAGACTTGGCGGTGGTTCTCTTATTTCAGGTGACCCATATCTCCAGGCTTTGTACAACACATGGCTCCATATTCCATGTTGGCTATTGAATGGAACAAATATCATGGTGTTCTGATGCCTCTAGTTCTGAAGGCAGGATCATTTTCAGTATCAAGGGTTCTACTATGTCCTTTTCTAAGAATAGCTGTACTGGGCAATATAGTCTCCAAATAAAGCTAAGATAGAAACAAGATGCAAGTTGAGGAGAGATTATAGTTCTACCAATTAATTGGTATCTTGTAAGAATTCAAAACCCATTCTTATAATTTGTTAAGACAATAGTCAGGAATGGAGTCATGTGAGAATTCTGAGTGATTGTGAAAATCCAAGAAAGCAAAACAGGAGTCTCATGATCCCAGTCTCTTCAAAACATGTAATTGTTTTCAAAATGGGTTTTTATGCTCCTCTCGGGTGTAGTGTATAGGAATGAGTTTACTTCAGCTCTTGTTATTCATGTGCTTCTATAGAAAAACATGTTTTGTCACTTGTTGCTTGTCTTTGTTATTGAACAACTTATTCATGTGATTGTGATCCTTTTTAACCCTCAGAGAATTAATTGGCTGATACTCTGAATAAAGTTAGCTGATGCATGGGATTCAGGCTGCCTCATTTTTAGACCCAACTCTCCCAGTTTCACACCATCAACTATAGTGGTAAACACTTTTTTTCTTGGAGAAGTTTCTCAAAGTATCAAATGCCCTTGCTATTCAACAGCATTTTCCAGTTCCGTTATATATCAGATACTTTTAAATGCAGGATGATATAATTTTGAATAAATGGCACTGTAAATTTCAGCTAGGAGGATTCACCCTTCTGTATTCAATAGCACCATTCTGGACAAACATTTTCAATAATCTCCATAATCTCAAAAGGAAAGAAATTTATTTTGGTCCTTGGTCAAAATCATACCTTGTGTTTCTTTGCTTTTATCTTTCTGATGAACATACCTGCAGTACTTGTACTAGTATGCTTAAGTACAGTATAGTCAGAATTTTTCCCTGGCACAGAGAAAGAAAAAAGTCATGAAAAATATGATGAATTAAATTTGTTTTTCTTTTATCAGTTCTTGCACAACTGCCAGAGAGACATTTTCTACCACTGTGGCTTTCCTATAAACTAAATAATTACTCCACAATGATTCCAATATTGTTATATGTGTACCCAATTTATCTATGCGGGTTAGGTTTTGTGTGTGTGTGTGTGTGTGTGTGTGTGTGTGTGTGTGTGTGTGTGTGAATTTGACATAAGCTTTGGTCATATAGAAAGAGGGAAGCTTAATTATGAATACGTCTCCATCAAATTACCTTTAGGAAAGTTTGTGGGGCGTTTTTGATTAATAATTTCATGTGGGTTGGCCTAACTCATTGTGGGCAGTAACATCCTTGGGCAGGTCATGTTGGGATGTATAAGAAAGTAAACATCCTGCCATGGTGAGAAATGCAGTAAGAAGTGTTCTTCCATGGCCTCTGCTTTAGCTCCTGTCTCCAGGTTCTTGATTTGTTTACCTGACAGATTGTTATTTAGACCTATGTATCAAATAACTGATCTTCTTTTGAATTTTTTGGGGTCAGTGTTTTATCACAATATACTAGCTCACTAGATCTGAAATTACATTGTCAAATTTAATTGTGTTTGCAAATCTGACTAAAATTATAGTACTTACCTTAAAAATAGATGCATAGTATGGGGTTGTCTGCATGGATCCAGCATAATTGCATGACTCATTCCACAAAGAGAAAGGTTTTCTTTGTGAGAAACAAGAGAGACTCTAAGCATTTTTAATATAATGTGCAATTTCTGACACAAAAAAATAGAAATACATGCAAAAAGCAGAAACCTCAAGCAACAATGGCACTTCAAGCTGGCAGTCAGCAAATACTCAATTCTGCTATATTTTGCCCCATTATATCATTTAGTCTAGGTTGGAACTCAATATATGCCCAAAGCTGACTTAAAACTCATAGCCATCCTCCTGCCTTAGCATCCTTAATGGTGAGGTTATATTTGTTGTGGTTGGCTCTGTGCTGCTTGTATGTTATGTTAATTCTGACTTCCAGGGAGAGGCTGTCTGGAATGTGGAATGAGTCAAGTATTCAGGTGGCTTCTTCTAAACCAATCCTCTAATGAATAAAGGAGCCAATCATTGGGCAAGTAGGCTGGACTTCTGGGTTAGACAGAAGAACAGAGGAAGCAGGAGAGAGTTATGCTTTTTGGAATGGGGACAGCATAAGGGTAAAATGTAGCTGCTATATCCACCATATCTAGATTCACTCTTCTTAATCCACCAAGAGTTAGGTTTCTCAAAGGAATAGATTCCAAATGTGACCTAAATAAGCCTGGATTTGATTATTTCCTGTGTTTCTCAGTAAAAAGACAGACATTGAATTCTTCATATGATCTTCAGATGAATACATATTGTTTGGAGTTATTAATGCATGTTTTTATCATTGAATTAGAAAATCGTTATATCCTGTTTAAAACATACTAAAGGTTTTGTTTATCGCAGTTTTCTAAGCTCTACAATGTGTTTTGGTCAGCCAGCTCCCATTGCCTTCTTTTATCTGCTTTCTGTCCTAACTATATTCACCTCCCTTTCTAACCACATCTAAAATTTTTCTAAATGTCTATAACTTCAGTTGCCATGTTTTTCAGGAACCAATAAAAACAATGCCAATTTTGGCTCTACTCACAAGTCAGTTGGTTTGAGAAGATAGTGGGCATGTGGGATAGTGGGGAAAGGTATCACATTTGAACATGGTGAAAATCTTTAATATTATAGCTAAACCAAGTACTTTTTAGGTTACGTTTTTAATTTTTATTATATTTTTTAAACAGGGTATCACTTATGTTGCTCTGGCTAGCCTAGAACTCATCCTGCTATGTAGACCAGTCTAACCTTAGAATTCAAAAATATCCATTTCTCTCTGCCTCTGCCTCTAGAATGATAGGATTAAAGGACTTGCAAGTATAGATAAAAATGTCTTTTTACATTGGAAATAATTGTTTTCAATTAATATATACTGATCATGATTTCCCTTCCTTCATCTTCTCTGTGATTGTCCTCACCTCCTTACTCCCAATCTACATATTATGCCTTATTTCTCTCACTGTAGAAAACAATCAGGTAACTAAAAACATAAATAATACACAATTTTAAAACAAAGAAATGGGAAAGTACACACACACACACACACACACACACACACACACACCATAAAAACAGAAAACCTTACAAGCAAATATACAAGGAAAAGATCATCCATGTTGGGAAAAAAATCTCCAAAAATACCATAACGTTTATTTAATGTATAATAGAAGCCAATCTAAAATGTGGCATACTGGAAGTTTTCATATATATGGCACTTAGGAAAAGGCCATGAAGAAAAGGAAATGATCAGTGATGCTCAGAGCTTAGGAGGACTAAATATGTAAAAAATTATGGACTTTTTGCCAGTGAAATTATTCTGTATTATACAGTCATGGTAAATACATGACATCTATTATATTCTTGTCTAAATCCATAAAATGTGCATCATGGAATGAGACGACTGATGAAACTATGTCCTGTGAGTGATTATAGTGTGGTAATGTGGGCTCATTACTCATAACACCTGTATCACTCACGGAGGACTGTTACTAATGTGATGGCTATGCATGTTAGGAGTTGTGCGTATACTCAATATCTCTCTATTTTCCTCAGTTTTGCTCTAAAACAGTGGTTCTCAATCTTTCTAATGTTGTGACCCATTAATACAATTTCTCATGTTGTAGTGACTCCCAAGCATAAAATCATTTTTTATTGTTACTGCATAAAAGTAATTTTACTACTGTAATGAATTTTAAACTAAATATCTGATATGCTGGATATATAATGCTAACCCTGTGAAAAGCTAGTTCAATTCACAAAGGGCAACAACTCATAAATTGAGAACCACTGCTTTAGGTGGAAGGTAGTACAATTTGAGGGGAGCTAGGTTTGTCCCATATGTTAGTAGCTAGGTAAAGTTATCTGCTAAATATCTCTGAGACTAAAAACACAGGTGAATATATACAATTGAGGCCTATATATAGTCACTGGCTTACATTTAATCCCCTATTTTTTAATTTATTATATGGGAAAATAGTTTATAAATCCCAGTTTCCTTCTTTGTGTTATCTAGAGCCATCATACAAGAGTGAGAAGTGAGAAAAGAAATTATTTTGGAGACATAGTACTTGCTCCATCTGGAAGGAGCAGAACAATGTGAGTACAACAAGGGTCATTTGAAATCAGACATACTCTAGAAAGTTCAAGAAGGTCTCAAATTCTTTGTGAAGTGAAATCAGCAAGCCCTTTTTGTGTACATCCTGGAATGCATGTGATATGTAAAAGTTCCTGACACAGTGCAATGGGCAGTTGTTGCTATTAGTACCTTAGCTCATACCAAAATTTAGAATTGTTATTGTTTTCTAACCAGGTATGAGAACATATTCAGCACTCTGGTAACATACACAGATTAGTTAAAAAAAAACAAGATATAGAGAGTATAATAAGGTTACTTCTGAAGTTACTTGTTGTGTAGCTTTTAATAAATCTGCAGTTTATTTGGAATGTGAGACTAGCTTAATGAAAAATTCATAAGATTTTGAACAAGGACTATAGACTCCTATCCTTCCAAATTCCCTTCTAACGAAAATTCACTTCTTTTTGTTTGTTTCCTCAAAATCTATCCCTCAGTTAAGAGGTTGATAGAGATATATTCAAGACTACCTAAGAAACCTTCATTTTAATGTAATGGATTCTGTCTTTCTCAGGTCAGAACAAATACTGCCAGCTTAGCATTTTCTAAGAACAACAGCTATCAAAGAGTAGTCTCATAACTCCCTAGAGCCAGTGTATGTAAAATACATAGTTTATGCATTGTGCTCAGCTGTATGGGGAAAGGACACTGAAAAAGAATGCAGGGTCTCTTTCATAGGACTCAGATGCATTTTCCAGTTTCTCTATGAAAACTCCTATACATACACCCCAGAAAGCAACTGCTAAAAAAAAACCTGTTTCCCTTTTTTCAAGATTTTATTGCAACAAAATACACTTAGTATGAAATTTGACATCTTGACATTTTAATCATTTTAAGTGTGCAGTTTTTTAAAGGAATTTTTTACTTTGAATTTTTAAATTATTTTACATGATATTGTGATTACAGTTTCTCCTCACTATTCCTTCCAAATCACTTCTTCACCTCCCATCCTATCCTAAAAGCTGTTTCTATTCTAGACATTTGTTTTTGCTTTTTTTGTTGTTGCTATTTCTGGAAACACCAATTTCAGGGGCTTGTCCATGATTACTATTTTAGCAATCTAATGTGAACCAGTCTTTCCAACTTTACTTATAATTGAGTCACATTGAAGGACTTACAGTTTCCCCCACCCCAAACCTGCTTTCCTCAGGGCACCAGATCTGACTGTTTCCATCTCCATTTCTTGCCTATTTTTAACACCTTTATATTTTAGAACATGTCCCACTTTCTTTACTTTTACCTTTTCATAGACTCCAAACTTCAGTGAGCATAGTGAGTTTTGTTTATTCAGATATTAGTGATAGATGCTAACACAGAGCCTTCCAGATATCCAGGGACAAACTACTATTGGAGAAATTAATGAAACATTATGCAAAAAAATTCAAACTTAATGATATATTAATTACATAACCCTGAACAATCAGATTATTTCTGAGTTATTTTAAATATTTCAGTTTTAAAGAACACACTAAAATTTAGTGACATGAACACAAGAACTTGTCATTTGGATTTCTTCTCTTAAATATCTTAACTATTTTGCTGCTCGGTTCATTTGCATTTTCAAGGCAATTGTTAATCTACTTATGCATGATATCTCTAAATATGAGATGTTTCCAAATTTACTATATAAGACAATAAAATTCTCTTATACCTCATAAACATCAGTAAACGTATGACTTACATCACATATAAGTTTGTGTTCTGAAGTCACATAGACCACTTGTCAAAGAAAAAAATAATTAACACAAATATGCATTTCATAACAGAACAGAACCACACACTATACACTATGCTGCTGTGGTCAATTTGCAAAACAGTAGAAAAGCACTTTTCTGTCTTTGTTTTTGGCAAGAAGAAGTGGTAGGCATGACTCTGGTAACTGACACTTGTCTTGACACCACTTTAAGCCTTGGTTGCAGCTTTTTCATGGGCTCATTCTCTATCATCTTCCAGAGCCTCTTTATATCAAGGAGCAAAGAAAATAGGAAAACAATCATGAATCTTTGCCAAAATTCCAGGACTTTCAGTTTGTTGGGTCAGCACAGACATTTAGGCCCCACTGGAACTGATAGGACAAAGGATGATTGTCAAACATCTGATGACATTCCCAATCCTTTTGTTTCACAAAGTCATTTGGTGAGGTTCATCTTGGTATCTCTAAAACAAAGTTCATTCTATCATCATACACCTGTATCATACTCAGCACTTTCCATACATGTTTCTCTATGGCAGAATTGCCCTTTGCAAAGATCACACCTGGGATAGCCATCAGCAGGTAAGTCATAGAAATATCTCTCTTCTATGATTCACTTTTCTTAAAAATCATACTCTAGATATGTCAAGGCCAGAGACAAGCTCTAGGTGGTAATAAAGCTTTCTTCATGATCTTAGGGAAGTGATTCTCATATGTTTGGATTACATTTTTCTTTATCTCTAACTATGTAATGTACTCTTTAACTTGATACTTGTATATTAGGTAATTCACTAACAATGTAACTTTCCCAAACAAAGTATATTAGTTCCAGTCCACAGTGTGAATTTTTGATGAATTATGATTTCCTCTGTGGTTCTTGGTCCCTTCATTGGCATATGTGTAGCACCAGCTAAGGTATATGGCTCTCTCTCAGGGTCCCATTGCTGGTGGAATATTCACACATGAGATCACTCTTGGAGGGTATCTTTAATTTTAGGACTTATGGAACAATGAACATTTTCTTTTGCTTCAGTATTTTCTTTGGTTCTTCTCAAGCTTGGCAACCTTTACCACAGGCAGGAAGCATACTCTTCTGCCTCTGCTGTATGATGACTCTGATAGAAGACAGCACTCACAGCTGTAGAGAGAAGTCAGGTGGTTCAGTGACTTAGAGGAAAGAGGCTTCATGCAGATCTGCCCCTATATGTTTCCTCGAAGCCACTGCTCCAGGGATGTTTTTAAATACTCTTCTCTGATGAGTATTTCCCTGATGATTCCACAAAAGTAGCTATCAGAGTATATTAGGCTATACAACTCTCCAGCATTACCTGGGCCTAATAGCATCTAATAGGTCCAAACCCTGTGGAGCCTACTCTGATCTGGGATAGGTCATATTTTATTGAATTTACATTTGGGACAATTGCCTTGCCTAGTATGTCTGTTTAGCTATGTTGAGGATAAATCACCTCCTTGGATCTTAAGATGAAGAACCGAGGAAATGCAATTTAAATATATCTGTGTTACAAAGATCTTGAATACCATAGGACAGATTTGTAAGACCTTCTTCCCTTAGGATAAACTTATCAGACAATAGCCAGAATCATTTTCTTTTCCTTTTGCTTTCTTCTTTTCTTTCCTTTTTTAAAGAGACACTGTTTCTACCTTTTGTTTTGTTTTGTTTTGCTTTTTTTGTTTTTGTTTTTTGTTTTTCAGAGACAAGGTTCCTCTCTATAGCCCTGGCTGTCCTGGAACTCACTCTGTAGACCAGGCTGGCCTAGAGCTCAGAAATCCGCCTGCCTCTGCCTCCCAGAGTGCTGGGATTACAGGCGTGTGCCACCACTGCCCGGCTGCCCAGGAAGATTTTAAACTCATAATAACCCTGCATCTATCTTCCAAGTGCTGAAACTGTAGGCACACACCACCATGATCAACTCTCTCTCTCTTTTTAATTTTTCTTTTCTTCTCTCCTTCCCTTCCCTTTTGCCTTTCTTTCGTTTGTTAATGTAAATTTTATATATTATATTTTGATCATAATCTTTTCCCTCTCCCAACTCCTTCCAGATTATTCTTACCTCCCAACCAACATGATTCATGTTCTTTGTATTTCTCAAGTGCAAAACAAACAAAATAAACAAGCAAAATATAGTGATACAAAATATACCAAGACAAAACAAAAGCACACTAAAAATAAAGTCAATACGGTGTTGGCCAATTACTGATACTCTTGTTTATCTTCAGTTTATATAGATATTTCACCATATTTCTAGTGTGGGAGATATTCTCTGATTATAGGAATGCACATACAGACACAAGCAAACAAACAGACACAGAAAAATAGAGAAAGAGAGAAAGAGGGAGGGAGGGAGGGAGGGAGGGAGGGAGAGAGAGAGAGAGAGAGAGAGAGAGAGAGAGAGAGAGAGAGAGAGAGAGACAGAGACAGAGACAGAGAGAGAGAGGTTTCATTGATTTATGGTACTTCTCTTATACACTCACATTAACGCCCAAATCTCCTAGAACAGCTAGGGGTAGAAGTCCTGCTTACCATTTTAAATTCCCCTTTCCTGGAAGTTTTCTAGTTCGATTTTACCTCACCTGATGGCATATCCAGAAGTCACCCTCTTCCACTACATACACTCCTAGTATATACTCCTTCTCAATGGAACCTTCTAGATGGTTTCCCCACTTCAAAGCAGGGACTCCAGAGAGTCTCTTAAGGTCATACATCCCATTCTCCCAGAAGCCTCCCCTGAGTCCTGTGCTTGGAGACTTCCAGGAGCCTCTCTGCTTGTCCTCATTTTAAATATAACTTATAACAAAGACGCACTCATTCTGATATTACAAAATTGACATTTAGGTTCTTGGTTTGATTTATTTACTTAATTGTAGTAATATTTGTATCTATTCTCTGAGACTTCCATACAATATAATTTGATCTTTGCAACCCCTTCTCAAAATTCCTAGCACATCCTCCTCCACCTCCCTACCCACCCAGTTTCATATTCTTTTTTGTTTTTTTTTGTTTTTTGTTTTTCGAGACAGGGTTTCTCTGTGTAGTCCTGGCTGTCCTGGAACTCATTCTGTAGACCAGGCTGGCCTCAAACTAAGAAATCCGCCTGTCTCTGCCTCCCAAGTGCTGGGATCACAGGCGTGTGCCACCATGCCCGGCTTCAGTTTCATATTCTTAATCATATTTTTCCCTCTGTGCCCCTCTGATGGAGTTCAGTTTGTGTTGGCCAACTACACCTAGGCATTAGACCTGCCTGGAATATGGTTGATATACCAGGTGTCAATGCATTGCAATAAACTGATGTTCCTTCTGCCAGCAGTAATCAAATATCAGTATATCTGCAGCTAGCAGCTACCTTTCTTCCGTGCTGTAATTTCTCTGGCTTGAGGTTGTATAGGTCTTGTATATGCTGTCCGAATTGCTCTGAATTTGTATATGCTTCTTTTTTTTGTTTTGTTAATAAAAACTGCTTACTTGAATTATCTTACCACCTCTGACTCTGACATTCCTTCTGCTGTCTCTTCAGTATAGATATTTGAAGACTCTTGATTTTAGTCCAGAAAACTATAAACCATTTTTGAAAGTTGAGTGCACCATGTGGGTTTGAAAACTTTAACTCAGGTTATTAACAGCAAGTGTCCTTACTTACTCTCTTGGCCATATCACCAGCCCAAAACCTATATTTTCACTTGTTATGGTCTATCTTTTAATCATTGTATTTTTTTTATGGAGAGATGTGTATTTACAACTACTCCAATATTTTCATTTTTGTTATTGACCTTAGAAGTTCCTTTTATTTGCTGAAAAATCCTCTCCATATCCAATGTGTACATTGCCTCTATTTGCTCTACTTTAGGTTGTGTTTGCAGTCTTTTAAGTATCACTAGTACAAAGAAACCATTTACCCTTTCATAATTTATCTGTTTTTGTTTCATTCCTGGTGATTTGGAGACCCTTTCCCAAACTACCATCATCTCTAAAGTCCTTAGGTATTTCCTTTCTCTAAGATTACTTTTCTAGTAGTTTCAGAGATGATGATCTCATATTTAAGTTTTTGATGCATTTTTAAATTGTTGTTGCTGTTACTGTTTAGACTGTTGAGAAGTGGTCGAAAATTTGTTCGTGTTCATGTGCATTGATGTCCAATTTTCTCAGTAAAATTTATTGTAAATATTGTCCTTTCTCCAATGCATATTCTTACTACTTCACTAAAATTCAATTAGATAAAGGCTCTCCATTGGTTACTTGGGTCTATGAATCTATACTTGGCTGATATGATAGTGTTTTCATTGTTAGAGCTTTGTAGATTTTGGAATCATGAAACTTAATTAACATCTTCATTCTTTTAAGCTAAAATTGCTCTAGCTATGTTTCTTTTCTTCTCCTACTCTGAAAATCTCTTTGCATTTACTTGTGAGCTTTATTATAAGAATTTGAAGTACATTTTATTGAGCTTAATTTAACTGGGAACACTGACTTTCATGTATCTGGCTATTTGTCTCAGTTAGTTTGAAAAGACTGCTACTATTTTAGTATTCTCATGTTCAAAAATTTCGATAATCTGTACATTTGCTGTATTAAGCAAGTTCCCAATTTTGCCATGTGTTTCCTCCATTCCTCTTCAATTTTTTTCCTCCCTCACCTAAGGTTTTCAAAGAGTTTTTCTTTAAGTTCACTTGTTCTTCTTTCTGTTTGATCTTTACTGCTATTGGTGCCTTCTCCTGCATTTTTAAATAGTATGGACTATATTTTTCAGTTCAAGAATTTCTATTTAATCTTTAAACATTGTTCTCACCCCTGTTACATTTCTCTGTTGGTATATTGAAACATTTCTTTTTGTTATGCTCACTGAATTTCCTTAAAATAACTACGTAATCTTTGTAAGTTCTCTAGTATTCAGTACTGCCTGGTCAGTTTCTGGCATTAAAAAAAAAGGTAACAACTAGGTAATGGGTACATGCCTTTAATTCCAGCACTTGGGAGGCAGAGGCAGGTGGATTTCTGAGTTCAAGGCCTGCCTGGTCTACAGAGTAAGTTCCAGAACAGCTAGAGCTATACAGAGAAACCCTGTCTCAAACCCTCCCCCCAAGAAATAGGTAAAACATTTTCCCCAAAACATCTTACTGCCCTGTTGGCATCATCTAGGCCTCGAAAATTACAAGTGTTTTATATAATTTTGTCTCTGTGCCACTCTTTCCATTAGGTATACTATTTAAAACATATTTTATTATCTATATATGCAATTAACTACCTTGAAAAAATAATCACAGCTTGGAAACCCCTTATTTTTTTTTCATTTTAAAAATACTTATTAATCCTGTGCATGACTGTTTGGCCTGCATGGATGCATGTACCACATGGATGCCTGGAGCCTTTGATAGCCAGAAGCACGGTAGAATGTACTGGATCTAGAGTGGCAATCATTTATGAAATACTGGGTGTGTGCTGGGAATTGAATCTCAGCTTATAAAGAAAATGTTCTTAAGCACTAATCCATCTCTTCAGCCCTAACATATTTTTTCCTGCTGGCCTGACTTCCAGTATTTTATCCAGAGATGGCATCCAGGTCCAGGTATTATTTCTGTAGGCCTAATATGCATTTACTATGCCTATTTTTTCTATTGACTATGTCTAATATCCTTCTGAATACTACTTGAGCTGTTTTCCCAGTGTGATGGTTTGAATAAGAATTGCCCTATACACTCATGTATTCAAATACTTGTTCTTAGTGAGTGGTACTACTTGAAAGGTATTAAGATGTGCTTTTATATTAGAGATAGTGTGTCACTAAGCATGGGTTTTATGGTTGCAAAATCCAAGCCTAGTGTCTTTGTCTTCCTGCTGCTTTTGGATCTCTCTGTAGAACTCTCAGCTACAATATCAGCTTATATGTTGCCATGCTCCCTGCCATGAAAATAAAGAAATAAACCTCTGACATTGTAAACAAGCCCCCAATTCATTACTTTCTTTTATAAGAGGTGTCATGGTTTTGTTGTCTCGCCATAGCAATAGAACAGTGGCTAAGACATCCAAGTGACATTGTATGACTTCATGTGTAGCATTTGAAAATTTTGCAAGTCAAATATATATTATGCTTTTATATTTTTAAATGTGTGTGAAAATACCAGTGAGTAAAAATTCACTTTGAGAAGGATGTAGCAGAGAGCAGAAGAATGTAAAATTATGCAGAAGAGACTGTATCATTTCAGAAGTACTAAAAACGTAATGGGTATGATTTTTATGCAGTTGCACATTTAGGTTTTATATGTGTTTTATTAGTAATAATGGAAGGTGGATTGAATTAGACTAGTCAAAATGATACTTTAAGAAGAGTTAATATGCACCAAACTTTATATTGGTTGTTTTTAATTGGCTACATTATTGCCAAATCATTTGTTTAGTAGATATAACATATTTAAGGAGTGTTCTGCATTTGACCTACACTGTATATGTATTCTTTTTATTTAATTGGATATTTTCTTTATTTAAATTTCGAATACTATCCCCTACTCTAGTTGCACCTGGAAATTCCCTATCCCTATCCCCCTTCCCCTGCTTCTATGAGGGTCTTTCCCCTCACCCGCCCACCTGTTCCTGCCTCCCACCCTCAAATTCTCCTACACAAGGGCATTCATCAGGCCTTCCCAGGATAAAGGACTTCTCTTTTCATTGATACCCAACAAGGCCATCCTCTACTACATGTGTGGCTGTGTCTTTGATTGGTGGTTTAGTTCCTGTGCTCATGTGTTCAAGGCTCTTTCCCAATTTCTTTTATATTAGTTTCAGTGTGTCTGGTTTTATGTGGAGGTGCTTGATCTACTTGGACTTGAGCTTAGTAAAAGGAGATATGAATGGATAAATTTGCATTCTTCTACATGCTGACTTCCACTTGAACCAGCACCATTTGTTGAAAAGGCTATCTTTTTTCCCACTGGATGGTTTTAGTTCCTTTGTCAAAGATCAAGTGACCATAGGAGTGTGGGTTCATTTCTGGGCCTTCGATTATATTCCATTGATCTTCCTGCCTGTCTCTGTACCAATCCCATACAGTTTTTATCACAATTGCTCTGTAATACAGGTTAAGGTCAGAGATGATAATGCCCCCAGAAGTTCTTTTATTGTTGGGAATAGTTTTTTGCTATCCTGTGTTTTTTTGTTATTCCAAATGATTGGCAAATTGCTCTAAGTCTATGAAGAATTGAGTTGGAATTTTATCTATCTCTTAGATATTTATGACCTGCCTTATTTATTTATCTCTAATCGATTCAAATTTTGTCACAATAATCCAAATTCAAAGCTCACTATACTTTCTTTTCCCATTGTAAAAAAAAATATTTTTAAAAAGTCGAGGATGTGGAGAAAGAGGAACACTCCTCCACTGTTGGTGGGATTGCAAAATGGTAAAACCACTCTGGAAATCAGTTTGGTAGTTCCTCAGAAAATTGGGCATGTCACTTCCAGAGGACCCTGGCATACCACTCCTGGGCATATACCCAGAGGATTCCCCTGCATACAATAAAGACACATGCTTCATTATGTTTATAGCAGCCTTGTTTATAATAGCCAGAAATTGGAAGGAGCCCAAATATCCCTCAAAGGAGGAATGGATACAGAAAATGTGGTATATTTATACAATGGAATACTACTCAGCAATTAAAAATAATGAATTCATGCAATTTGTAGGTAAATGGTTAGATCTGGAAAATATAATCCTAAGTGAGTTAACCCAATCACAAAAGAATACACGTGAAATGCAATCACTGATAAGTGGATATTAATGAGCCCAGAAGCCCTAAATACTCAAGGCACAATTAGCAAGTCAAATGATTCCCAAGAAGAAGAAAGGAGAGGACCCTGGGCCTGAAAAAGTTGGATCCAGTTTTATAGACCCAGAACAGAGAAATCGTGGGGGATGTTTGGGGAATAGTTGGGGGAGAGAGGAATTATGGGACGTATGGTGGGGGGGGAACTAGGAAAGGGAAAAGCCTTTGGAATGTAAACATAGAATATAGAAAATAAAAATTTAAATTAAAAAAGTCAGTGCTTTTAAATTAAGGTTAAATATATTCTAGATGGGGTACAGAGCTAAACAAAGAATTTTCATCTGAAGAACTTCGAATGGCTGAGAAGCACCTTAAGAGATGTTCAACATCATTAGTCATTAGGGAAATGTAAATCAAAACAATCCTGAAATTTCACCTCACACCAGTCAGAATGGCTTAGATTAAAAAACCGCAGGAAACAGCAGGCGTTAGCGAGGATTCTGAGAAAGAGCAACACTCCTCCACTGCTGGTGGGACTGCAAGATGGTACAACCACTCTGGAAATCAGTCTGGCGGTTCCTCAGAAAACAGGGCATGACACTTCCAGAGGATCCTGCTATACCACTCCTTGGCATATACACAGAGGATTCCTCAGCATGTAATAAGGATACATGCTCCACTACGTTCATATCAGCCCTATTTATAATAGCCAGAAGCTAGAAAGATCACAGATGTCCCTCAACAGAAGAATGTATACAAAAAAATGTGGTATATATACACAATGGGGTACTATTCAGTCATTAGAAACAATGAATTCATGAAATTCTTAGACAAATGGATGGAGCTAGAGAACATCATATTAAGTGAGATAACCCAGTCTCAAAAGAACACTCATGTTATGCACTCACTGATAAGTGCATATTAGCTTAGAATCTTGGAATACCCAAGACAAAATCCACATATCAAATGATGTACAAGAAGAAGGAAGGAGTGGCCCCTGGTTCTGGAAAGGCTCAGTGCATCAGTGTAGGTGTATACCAGAACAGGGAAGTGGGAAGGGGTGGATGGAGGAACAGGGGGAGGGAAAAGGGCATGTGGGACCTTTGGGGGGCAGGGAGCCAGGAAAGGGGAAATCATTTGAAATGTAAATAAAGATTATATCAAATAAAAATTTATTCTAGATAACTAATTTCTTTTTTTAATTTCAGCAATACTTATTTCCTTTTATCTTTTTTCTTATTCATTCCATTTGTTTATATCTCAAATGATATCTCACTTCCCTGTTACCCCTCTAAAACCCCCCATCTTCCCTCTCACCCTCTCCCATTTACCTCTATGAGGGTGCTTCCCCACCCATCCACCCTCTTGCATCCTACTGCTCCAGCTATGCTGAGGCATCAAATCTCCACATGACCAAGGACCTCCCCTTCCAGTGATCTCACATCAGACCGTTCTCTGTATGTGTGTATCTGGAGCCATGGATCTCTCCCTACACACTTCTTGGTTGGTGTTCTAGTCCCAGGAACACTAAGTGGTCTGAGCCAGCAGTCATCATTTTTTTCTATGGGGTTGCAACCCTCCTCTACTCCTCCAATGTTTCTGCCAGCTCCCCAACTGGGTTCCCTGAACTGTCTGATGTTTGTTTGTGAGCATCCACATCTTTGTCAGGTGCTGGCAGAAACTCCCAAGGAGCAGCCACACTAGTTTCCTGTCAGCAAACTCTCTTGGCAATGGCAACAGTGTTGGGGTTTGGTTTCTGTAGACAGGATGGATCCACATGTGGGGCGGCACACAATGGCACTTCCTTCATTCTCTGCTCCATTTTTTGTCCCTGACTTTCCTTTGGACAGAAACACCCAGATGCCAATGAAGCAAGAAGATCCCAGGACCCACTGGGAATGACTTTAACCTAAAAGCACAGAGAGGGGGTGATAAAACCTGTAGATACCTCCTCCAGTAGATAAGCACAGCCCCCAGTCAAGGGATGGGGCCACCCATCCCTCTCAAAGTTTTTATCCCAGAGGACTTTTTTTTTTCCGAGACAGGGTTTCTCTGTGTAGCCCTGGCTATCCTGGAACTCATTCTGTAGACCAGGCTGGCCTCGAACTCAGAAATCTGCCTGCTTCTGCCTCCCAAGCGCTGATATTAAAAGCATGTTCCACCACTGCCCTGCCCAGAGTACATTTTGAATCAACATTTGGTATAAAATAAACATGCTTCCAAATAGTGGTTGTGCATGACTTTAATCTCAGCACTTAGGAGACAGAGGCAAGAGAATCTCTAAATTTACTGCCAGCTTGGTCCAAAGATTGAGTTCCAGGATGGCCAGGGCTGCATAGCAAAACTCTATCTTGACAAACCAAATCATACTCATCATCATTATCATCATCATTACCATCACCATCATCATCACCATGATCATCATCATTCTGGTAGTTTCACTATGTAATATTGGTAATAAACAAAAATACCATAATAAATATTCATTAATACTTAATTACCACAAAAGAATAAGATATACTCAGTAAGTAATTTCAAATAAAAGGGAATAATAAACAAATTCATGGCAAATATGCATGTTATATGAGCTAAAATAATTATACACAGCAGTTACAAGACATAAGTCTCAGAGAAAAGTGGAAGATATAGCATGTAAGAAAATAGTACACAGTAAAAAATAGATTTTTGTAAAAGGATTTGTTTTGTTATTGCTCAATGCAAAAGTAAGTCATAAGGACTATTCAATGAGATCAAGATTGTGCTTTGAGCCGGCCAATGGTGGCGCAGGCCTTTAATCCCAGCACTTTGGGAGGCAGAGGCAGGCGGATTTCTGAGTTCGAGGCCAGCCTGGTCTATAGAGTGAGTTCCAGGACAGCCAGGGTTATACATAGAAACCCTGTCTCAAAAAACAAACAAACAAAAAAAAAAAACAAAAAAAAACCTGCTTTGAACGTACATTAATATGTTTAATCTCATGTAGACTGTATTTTAATAAATGTCTATTAACTATTTTATAATATGTACAATGTATTTTGATCATATATACTTACCATTCATCCTCACCAAGTCTTCCTAGAGTTCCACACCAAGCCCCCTTTGCAACTTTATGCCTTGCTTTACATATAATCCACTAAGTTCAATTAGTGCTTCTTGTGCGTGTGTGTGTGTGTGTGTGTGTGTGTGTGTGTGTGTTTGTGTGTGTGTGTGTACGTGTGTGTGTGTGTGTGTGTGTGTGTGTGTGTGTACACCATTCACTGGAGCATGGGTGGCCAAACAGAGTATAAATACATCCATAAAGAAATATGTTTCTTCCTCTCCAGGCAACTATCAAATGCTAATTGCTTCGCAATTAAGGTTAGGGGGTCCTTGAGCTCTCCATTATCCATGCTGAAATGTTGATTGGCTTCACCTTTTGCAGATGTGGTTCAGACAACCACAGCTGCTGTGAGTTTCTTAAGTGCAAGAGCACTATTTTTTCCAGAAGATACTTTTTGGAGCAGTCTTCCCCAGTAAATAACAATTTCAATCTTTCAACACTTTTCTCACAGTACATCCCAAGACTTGTCTTGGGTGGGAGTGTGTGATATAGACATTATATTTAGGCCTGATCACTCCATTACTTAGCTCTATACTTTTTCCACTTGTGAATCTGTAATAATTGTAAATATAATTTCTCTGACCAGGATTAAAAGTTACATTGTAGATCATATTTTGATATACACATTATTTTATAATTAGACATCTGCTGTCAAAATCCATGAGAAAACGTACATATTAAATAATCTACCAAACAAATATCACACTGCCCTTTTGATATAACTGCCACTTATAAAATTCTCTATCTCTTCAATAATCCTATGTCACCTACTTGACTGAAAAGATCTAATACTTATTATTTGCCACATTATACTCCTTACCCCATTCTTTAAGTGGTAGTACTTTATCAATATGTTTTTCTTACATACTTTAAATGAAGATATGTTTGAACAGTATAAAATCAGTTTTAAGGAAAATTAATTATTTCTCTTACAAAATATAAAGCAACTATCCAATGTTTCTGTTTTTTAACCTTTATCTATTTTTACCATACTTTCTAATAATTAGAAAGAAATGCTACCATTGTCTTTTCTATGAATGACTATACTTAAAATCCAGGGTTACTAATAGAATGCTGAACTAGAAAGTTTCTGACCTTTTCTTCCTCTCAGTTCTCCTCTTCCTCTTCCTGCTCTATCTTGTTGTTCAACACTCTGGCTGTGTAGAGCAGGTTGGCCTTGAATTTAAGATCCTGCTGCTTACATATCTAAAGTGGTAGGGTTACAAATGTGTGACACTCTCATTTCTGTTAGCTTGAAAAACCTGCTAATAGATATATTCTAAGCAATTCTAAACTTCTAAAATCCAAATAAAAACATCACATATAACTGAAAAAAGATGTTTAAGTGGAATTTATTTTTATTTAAGCTAAATCTTATCTTTGAAGTTCTGGAAACAGTTACCTTGTGTTTGCTAGTCACATCTTTATTACACTTTCCCGAAATATATCTCTACTCAATATAATGGTTAACGACGTAGACCAGACAATGCATGATACTTTTGAAACAAAGAGAGAAAATACCCTCCATGTTAGTAAGCATTATACAGGTATAGATAGTCATGATGTGGACTACCTATAGAAATCAATGACAACATTTATAAGATTACTCTTGAAGTAAAACTGTATTTCCATTTATTCCATGTAGGGTTACATATTTTATTTAAAATTAAAAATACATGGTGAAAACAGAAGGAAATGAGACCAAGACAAAATGTATAAATCTCCATAATCTAAATAGCTTTGTTCCTCTCTGTAGGCTCTTGAATATAATACTGTGAAAACAGTTTTATATAACTACTTTTCAGTATTATATAAGATAACTAATGCAAATTGTGAGTAGAAAGACTTTGTTTCCTTATTAATTGTGTTATTTAGACATATGTAATTAATAGAAGTATTTAAATGATACTGCTTAAATAGTCACATATAACATTCAAATTTTATCTTTAAGAAAAAAAGACCTATGTCTGGTTTAGTTTGAAGACTATGCCACTGAGAGGGTGACCATGCCCTACACTGCCTAGATGGCCAAGAACCAGAGCCTGGATAACCTAGAGACCTAGGGTAGAGCCAAACAAAAAATGCTAATAAATCAATGAAATGACACATAATGATAATCTGATATGCTCATAGATTTGTGTCTTATCTTGTTGCCATCAGAAAGGCTTCATCTGGAAGCAGATGTGAGCAGGTAAAAAGACTAGATATTATGAGTAGAGAGTCTAAATTGGAGGACTCCACCAGGTATCACCAATCAGAGCCCAGGAAATTCCCTTAGAGAAGTTAATAAGGGAGTTAGAGGGGTGGAGGGCATCAGAAGAACAAATCCCACTGAATAAACTAAACAGAGCTCATATGAGCTCACAGAGACTAAAGGGGCAGGCAGAGGGACCTGTGAGAGTCTGCACCGGTTCCTCTACATAAATTTTATGACTGTGGAGCTTAGGATTTGTCTGGGGGACTTCTATCAGCGAGAGCGTGTACCTTTGAATCTTTCACCTGCTATTGGGATTCTTTTCCTCTTCCAGGCTTTTGTCCGTCCTTGATAAGAGGATGAATACCTTGTCTTATTGTGAAATTTTATGCCATGTTTTGTTAATATCCCTGGGAGGTTGGCTTTTTTCTAAAGTGAAACAGAGGAAGAGTAGATCTGGGGGAGGAGATAGGTGGTAGGGAAACTAAGGGAAGTGGAGGCAGAGGAAACTGTGGTCAGGATGTGTATATTATTATATGAGAAAAGAGTATATTTTCAATTTAAAAGTAATACAAATAATATATATTATGTTTACATATCATAGATAACCTTTCACATGACATTCATAGAAAGTAAAAATGAGCATAAGCAATCAAATATAACATTTAAGAATATAGATTTTGTTTGTATCATCACTATTTACCTCAAGATTGATATTTGTTAAAATACAATATTACAAAAATGCAAATAGTTATGATATTTTAGTAAGCAAGTTTATGAAAGATATATTTGCTTTCATTCCTCATCATATTACAGCTCACAGATTTTAAAAGTATGTTTCAAGTTAGCCATTTAACTTGAAGAATTTTAACCTAATATCAAACTATGTCATGAAACAGAAAAATGAAAAAAAATTGCCTTCTTGTATACATTTTAAAGACTATTAATTTTTGTTTGTGAATAGGGAAAACATATTAAGTTATCATGAACCACATGAAGTATTTCACTTTATCCATCTACAAAGCTTGCAGGAAATCCTGTCTTAGTTGAATGAGTTTTAGAAAACCCATGATACTCTTGGATAAGATACAAATAAGTTTATTATTCAGAGTAATAGTAATAACCAATGTGCTAGTATTTTCTTTCACTGTTTGCCATACCTCTGCTCCTAGATGGTGAAATGATGATTTCTACATGATGCTAGAACAAGTGGTGAGTTACCTTATAGGATAACAACCTTAAGCTTAGAAACTTAGAAAGTCTGTGTTGTGAAAAATATAAGTATGTTTGCATGATAATTTAACGATGTCCTTTCTCTATCCCAGTTTTTCAAACAAAGTTTCTTAATAAGATTTTCTGAACAAAAGAAAATATCTTACTTGCAATACATAAAGAAATTCAAGTGGCCCATGTAGTATTGTCTAATTCTAGGTATATGGTATATTTTACTTGAATTTATTTATGTAGTTGATTTTATCCTACCTAAATTTAAATTCTTGGTAATGATTTATTTGGAAAAACACATTTATAGTCTAAAGTCTTAGCTGTCACACTCTTAATAAGTAAGCAAAATCAACTTGTGCAGATTAAAATAAATAATAGGCAATCAATTCATGTCTGCAAGTTCAAATTGGTTTTATGTGTTGCATGTTCATGTGATACGTTGCTGATAAAAATGCATTCACTAATTGTAAAGCCTATCTCAAATGAGTTTCTTCATCATCAGTTTTATGCAGCTGTGAATCTTGAAGGCTATAATAATAACTAGCCTGACAAGACAAGCACTGACGAGTGCAATATCGACATCATTGGCAATCATATATTAGCATTATCCATGCCATCCCAGGGTTCGCAGATCATTGTGGAACAGGACACAGAAACAATGGACGAGCCAAAGGTAAGTCTGTAGTAGTATTTTTCTTAACTTATGATTGATATGAGAGAGAGCCTGTCTCACATTGTATGGTACCACTGCTAGGAAGATGGTACTGGGTTCTATAAGAAAGCAGGCTGAACGAACCATAGGAAGCAAGCCAGTAATCAACACTTGTCCATGGCCTCTGATTTGTTCTTGCCTCCAGGATCCTGTCTTAATTCTTCCCCTAAATTCCATTTAAAATGGTCTATGAAGTATAAGAAGAAATAAATTAAAATATTTTCCTCAAGTTGCTTTTTGTTATGATGATTTATTACATCGATAGAAATCTAAATAGGATGAATAAAATTCCATCTTTTGTCATTTGTACATAAAAATAGAATTTTAAAAATATATTTGTCTCTAAAGGGATTCAATCAAGCATGTAAATGACAGATTGACGTGTATAATGAAAATTGTTAAATTTGGAAACTTCTTCCTTCCTTCCTACTATAGCATATAATACATAAATATTCTTGATTTTTCCAAGTTTCATTTAGTTTAAAACACATAATTATTATAAAAGGTAATAAACATTTCAGTATTAGACTTCTTATATCATCATTTATACTCTTCTGTAATGATACATTTCAGTTTCAAATAATATGGAGAAAATGAATCAATTAAATATAATAAAGCAAAAATCTTTACCAGTGTTCTAGTACTACCGTCTTCTAGTTAAAAGACCATGGTTGAATCATTAAACATAAAATTGGATTTAAAGGTTTAAAGGTTTACATTTCAGCATTCTAAACACTAATATTCTCTTTACCAAAGACCTGAGTGGTGCTCATGATTACTTTAGATTTCGAAAGAGCATGCCTTTACTTGTACTTTTGAACCTGATAATGACTTTAACAGATGAAATTTCTTGTTAAGGAAGATATGAGTGTGCTTTTGGAGCAAATAATTTTCAAATCAACTGAAAGCACAGATTCATACCAAACTGCTAAAAATCTTCTGGTTATGATATCACTTATCATAATGTGTTGAAGCTATGTTTCAAAACCAAATATAGTAATGTTAAAACTGCCTGCAAATTCGTCCCAAACATATCAGATCTGTCTCTTAAAATTCATGAGAATATAAATATAAAAACACTGAATGTGCTCTGGTAACATGAAGATTCCTTATGATTAATTTCATATCTTTTTAACAATTTCTGAATATGACACTAAGTATTTCACTATATAATAAAATCTTATAAACTTACCATGAATATAAGCTTTTATATTTTAAAATATGAATTCAAATTTCTTCTCAACATTGACATAAAAACAGGCACTGACTAGAGTTACATCAATCCTTCCCAAATGTCTCAAAAAATATGTGCACTGTTACAATAAAAACAGTTCACCAGCTGTTTATGTAAAAATTATTTGATGAAAAACAAGCATGGCCATATGGCGCTCTAGCTCTGCTGTGGGTGCATGAAGAATAATTTTTTAGGCTCTAGTACATAATGGTCATGCTAAGTAGGGTGTCAACTACTGTGGGCTCATTACATTAATAGTTAATCTGTCCTTTTATCCTCTAAGTACTTACATTTCATAACAGCTTGTAGTTTGAAAACAAGTTAACAACCTACTGATTAAGAATTAAAAATTGGAAAATGACAAAATATTTGATGTAATATGCACATACAAAATATTCTTTTGTTAATTAACAATATTATTTAAATAATGTAGCAACTCAACAAAATGAATACAGTTGAGGATGTGGTTGACATCTCTAACTGAATATTTGGAAAGTCTGAGTATATCAAAGTGGTATACTTTGATATAGATGTGATGTAGAAGAAAAAACTAGAAGAGGTATTTCATAAGAGAGACAAATCAATGTAACCACTTGCATTGTTAGAATATAAAAATTGTACATTATTCATATTTGCATCATTTTCTGCATCTATTGCAATGCCTTGCACATAGAATCCATATGTTAAATATATGAATAGAATAATTTAGAAACAATGAGATAGAAATGCTACCAGTAGATAGTTTTCACTTATAATAAAACAGTGAATGAAGACTAGATCTGATCTACTTCATCAACTTCATGGTTGAGTATTTATCAGTCTATGACGTCCAAATATTTGACACTAATTTTACATTTTAGTTCCTTAAGTATCTAGAGGTAGATTTCACTGAAAATGAAATTGAATGATTTATCTCTCATTCATCAACCCATTGTACTTATCTTACAATATTTTTTTTCATTTTTGAGATTGTAATAAATGCAATTACAACATACCCTTCTTCCCTTTCATCCTTCCAAACATTTGATACATACTTCCCTACTTTCTTTCAAATTCATGTTCTCTTTATTCTTTGTTACTGCATTTGTATACATTTATGTGTATATGTATGTACTCCTAACTATTATTGTTTACCCATTGGTTCTGTCCTGAGACTTTATGGAAACCAGGTAAGAAACAAAATAGAGAACAGGATAGATAGATTATAATCCCATTATTTTCATTTCTGTGTTTTGATCAATACATTGACAAAAAGGTGCTCATTGAAACATTACACTCTCATTTATAACCTCCAAATATCAACTGAGCTCCATGGTGACATCAATAACTGAAAAAGAAACCACAGTGGAGAGAGTTCCCTGAGAAAAATGATTCAGACATGCCATCTATTACTAAAAGTGCTTATTCTTGATGGCTTTAATGGTTCATTTGATCCATGAATACCTAATTTAGACTTATGATCTATGTGATATTTTCCTCTATAAAAATTCTGAGAAAAAATGTATTAATCTTTTACTTGTTAGGTTTAGAACTACAAATTATAATATGAATAAATTCCTTTTCCATATATGGTATACAATTAATCTGTGCCTTAAAGAACACAGTGAAATGACTACAAATTCTGTGAATACATGCTTGCTATGTTTTCATGAATATTAGTAGTAATAACCAATATGAGCATATTAGAGGAGTCACTAGAAAGAACAATGTAGGGAACTGACAGTAAATTAATGTACTCAAAGACTGTGATAGGTCAATATATATGAATAATGAAATCTGTAAATATTGAAATCATAGACTACAAATGGAACAAACTCGTATAATTAGAAGGTAGTATAAGTTTTAACTAGAAAGTTATAACTGTTCTTGTATTAATATTTTCTTAAGTATTACTTGCATATTAACATTTTAAGAAATATGGAATACCTTTACTGTTACATTTGCATCATGTATTATATAAAAATCGGTATAAAGATAACTATATATACAAATTCAATGATCATGGTTATAAAATTAGTGGATATTATGAAAATAAAATTAAAATTGTTTTCTAAATTCAAAATATATTTCATTTGATGTCTATGAGAAAACGTATGTTTTAACTGCTTATTTCTTTATTTACATTTCAAGTGTTATCCCCCTTCTCAGTTCCCCTCCACAAACCACGTATCTTCTCCCTTTACCCCTGCCTCTATGAGAGTGTTCTCCTAAACATTATGCACTCCTGCCTCAGCACCCTAGCATTCCCCTATGCTGGGATATCAGGTCTCCACATGACCAAAGGCCTCCCCTACCATTGATGCCAGATAAGGCAATCCTATGCTATATTTCAGGCTGGAGCCATGGATGTGCCCATGCTTACTCTTTGGTTCCTGGCTTAGTCTCTGGGAGCTTTGGAGGGTCTGGTTGTTGTTTTTCCTATGGGGTTGCAAACCCTTTCAGTTCCTTCAGTCCTTGGCCTAATTTCTCAGTCAGGGTCCCTGTGCTCTGTATTGGCTGCCTACAGACCAATACAGATGAATAGTATCATTAGTAAAATATTATATGCATATTTATTTAAGAATAAAATTTGAGAAGGGAAATGTTTTAAGATTTTTGACATATCTATATACTCAGAAAATACAATATGATATGGATATGTTTTGGCAACTGATAAGCTTTACTGGTTAGGTATATGCAAACTAATGAAATAAAGATCATCTAATATTAAGAAATAGAGTATACTTGATGAAGAAAAGTTATTGATTTTTGATTGCATATGTACTAATATTTAAAAATATTTTGTTAGTTATTTAAGTTTTATTTTAAAAAGAGAAAATTGTATTCAAAGAAAAGTGAATTATAATTTCCCATATAGGCATATTTTAAAGTTCATTAAACATGAGATAGACAGTCATTAACCATGCCTGACATTGCTTGGAGGGTTAGAAACCAAAGTCTGGATAGTCCAGAGACCTAGCATAAAAACAAACATGACTGGTCAAAAAATGTCAATGAAGCAGCTTTTAGAGGGAGTACTGCCATATAGAGGTGAGGCCCCCATGTTTGCTTCTGTGACTGAGCAGACAGGTGCAGCTGAGAATGCAGAGAAGATCTGAGTGTAACACCACTGGGCACTAAGTCCAGCAGGGTCCCACCTGGACCTAGAAGCTGGGCAGCATAGCAGCTCTCTGTGCACCTATCCTGCTAGGGGACATTTGCCCTGCAGGGAGTCAGGCATTTAGAGGGAATTCCAGCACACAGAGGTGAGGCCAAAATCTTTGCTCCTGTGACTGAGCAGACCAGTGCAGCCTGGAACAGAGAGAACACCTGAGTGGAAGATCACTTGGAACTCAATATGACAGGGCCAGCCTGCAACCAGAAGCTGGGCAGCACCACAGCACTCTGTGCCAGGGGAAAGCCGGTCACCAAGGGGTGCTGAGACAAGCTTGCAAGCACAAAGGAGGGATAAGCACCAGCCAGAGACAGCAGGAGCAACTAGCACCTGAGATAACAAGATGGAGAAAGGCAAATGTAGGAACATTACTAACAGAAATCAAAGCAACATAGCAACATCCAAACCAAATTTACCCATAACAGAAAGTCCTGGATACCCCAACACAGCAGAAAAGCAAAATTTGAATTTAAAATCCCAGCTCATGAGGCTAATAGAGGGCTTCAAGAAGGAAATAAATAGCTCCCTTAAATAAATACAGGAGAATACAAGTACATAGGGAGAAGCCTTAAAGAACTAAAGGAAAACATTTAATTGAAGGAACTGAACAAAACTATCCAGGATCTAAAAATGGAGGTAGAAACAATAAAGAAATCACAAAGGGAAACAACTCTGGACATAGAAAACCTAGGAAAGAAGTTTGGAGTCATGGATCCAAGTTTCAAAAACAGAATACAAGAGATAGAACAGAGAATCTCAGATGCAGAAGATACCATGGAAATCATTGATGCAACAGCCAAAGAAAATGCAAAATGCAAAAAGCTCCAGAACCAAAACATCCAGAAAATCCAGTACAAAATGAGAACAAACATAAGGATTATAGGTATAGAAAAGACTAAAAATTTCCAACTCAAAGGGCCAGTAAATGTCCTTAAAAATTATAGAAGAAAACTTCTCTAACATAAAGAAAGAGATGCCCATGAACATATAAGAAGCCTACAGAACTCCAAATAGAATTGACCAGAAAATAAATTCCTCTCATCACATAATAATTAAAATGTCAAATGCATTGAACAAAGAAAGAATATTAAAAGCACTAAAGGGAAAAAGGTAAAGAAATATATACTATGAAACTAAGAGACTATGAAAGCCAGAAGAACATGAGCAGATGTCACACAGACCCTAAGAGAACACAAATACCAACCCACTCTGCTATACCCAGCAAATCTCTAAATTACAATAGATAGAGAAACCAAGCTATTCCATGACAAAAACAAGTTTACACAGTATCTTTCCATAAATCCAGCCCTTCAAAGGATAATGAATGGAAAACACCAACAAAAGGAAGGAAACCACACACTAGAAAAGGCAAGAAATAAATCTTCTTTCAACAAACCCAAAAGAAGATAACCACTCATACATAAAAATTACATCAAAAATAAGAGGAAACAACATTTGCTATTCCTTAATATCACTTGACATCAATGGACTCAATTCCCCAATAAAAAGGACAAACAGACTGGATGTATAAACAGGACTGAACATTTTGATGCATTCAGGAAACACCTCTCAGAATCAAAGACAAATACTACCTCAGAGGAAATAGCAGGAAAACAATTTTCCAAGCAAATGGTCCCTGGAAACAAGCTGGAGTAGGCATTCTAATATCAGATTAAAATTAACTTTCAACCAAAAGTCATCAAAAAAGACATGGAAGGACACTTTATACTCATCAAAGGAAAAAAACTTCCAAGAACTCTCCATACTGAACATCTATGCTCTAAATGCAAGAGCACACTCATTCATGAAAGAAACTTTACTAAAGCTTAAAGCACACATTGCACCTCACACAATAATTGTGGATGACTTCAACAGCCTACTCTCCTCAATGGACAGATCAAGGAAACAAACAGAGACACAGTGAACCTAACAGAAGATTTGGATCAAATAGATTTAATAGATATATACTGAACATTTCATCCTAAATCAAAAGAATATACATTCTTCTCAGCAGCTCACAGTCCCTTTTCAAAAATTGACCATATAATTGGTCACAAAACAGACCTCAACAGATGTAAGAAAATCAAAGTAATCCCATGCATACTATCAGATCACTATGAAGTAGGGGTGATTTTCAATAGAAACAAAACAACAGAAAGCCCACATACACATGGAAGCTGAACAATGCTCTACTTAATGATACCTTGCTCAAGGAAGAAATAAGGAAAGAAATCAAAGACTTTTTTAGAATATAATGAAAATGAAGACACAACATACCCAAAATTATGGGACACAATGAAAGCAGTGCCAAGAGAAAAACTCATAGCTCTGAGTTCCTCCAAAAAGAAGCTGGAGAAAGCATACATTAGCAGCTTTACAGAACACTTGAAAAATTTAGACCGGAAAGAAGCTAATACACACAAGAGGAGTAGAAGGCAGGAAATCATCAAATTCAGGGATGTAATCAACCAAGAAGAAACAGAAAGAACTATAAATGAATCAACAAACCCAGGAGCTGGTTCTTTGATAAAATCAACAAGATAGATAAATCCTTAGCTAGACTACCTAGAAGGCACAGAGACAGTATCCAAATTAACAAAATCAGAAATGAAAAGAGAAATTTAACAGAAACTTAAAAAATTCAAAAAATCATTAGATCCTACTACAAAAGACTATACTCAACACAACTGGAAAATCGGGATGAAATGTACAATTTCCTAGACAGATACCAAATACCAAAGTTAAATAAGGATCAGATAGACCACCTAAACAGTTTCATAGCCCCTAAAGTAATAGAAGCAGTAAATGAAAGTCTCCCAACCAAAAACAGCACAGGACCAGATGGTTTTAGTGCAGAATTCTATCAGACATTCAATGAAGGCCTAACACCAATACTCTTCAAAATATTCCGCAAAACAGAAATAGAACACTACCCAACTCATTCTATGAAATCACAATTACACACATACCAAAACCATACAAAAAACCTACAAAGAAAGAACACTTCAAACCAGTTTCCATTATGAATATCAATGCAAAAATACTCAATAAAATTCTTGTCAACCGAATCCAAGAACACATCAATACAATCATTTACCATGATCAAGTAGGCTTCAACCCAGGAATGCAAGGATGGCTCAATACACAGAAATCCATGAATGTAATCTTCTATATAAACAAACTCAAAGAAAAAACACATGGCCATTTCATTAGATCCCGAAAAAGCATTTGACAAAATTCAGCCTCATTTCATGTTAAAAGTCTTGGAAAGAACAGTAATTCTAGGCCCATAACTAAACATAGTAAAAGCAATATACAGCAAACAAGTAGGCAACATCACAATAAATGGAGAAAAATTGAAACAATCCCACTAAAATCAGGGACTACACAAGGTTGCCCTCACCATATTTATTCAATATAGAACTTGAAATTCTAGCTAGAGCAATTAGACAACAAAAAGAGATCAAAAGGATACAAATTGGAAAGGAAGAAGTCAAATTGTCACTATTTGCAGATATGATAGTATACTTAAGCAACCCAAAGAACTCCACCAGAGAACTCCAAAAGCTGATTAACAATTTCAGCAAAGTGGCCAGATATAAAATTAACTCAAACAAATCAGTAGCCTTCCTATACACAAAGGATAAACAGACTGAGAAAGAAATTAGGGAAATTACACCCTTCACAATAGTCACAAACAATATAAAGTATCCTGGTTTGACTCTAACCAAACAAGTGAAAGATCTGTATCACAAGAACTTCAAGTCTCTGAAGAAAGAAATCTAAGAAGACCTTGGAAGATGAAAATATCTCCCATGCTCACAGATTGGCAAGATTAATATAATAAAAATTTGCATCTTGCCAAAAGCAATAAACAGATTCAATGCAATCCCCATCAAAATCCCAACTCAATTCTTCATAGAGTTAGAAAGAACAATTCTTAAATTCATCTGTAAAACAAAAAACTCAGGATAGATAAAACTATTTTCAACAGTCAATGAACTTCTGGAGGAATCAGTATCCAGGACCTCAGGCAGTACTATATATAGAAACTGTGTTAAAAACTGCATGGTATTGGTATGGTAACAGAGAGGTAGATCAATGGAATAGAATTGAAGGCCCAGAAATGAACCCACACACCTATGGTCACTTGATATTTGACAAAGGAACTAAAACCAACCTGTGGAAAAAAGATAGCCTTTTCAACAAATGGTGCTGGTTCAACTTGAGGCCAGCAAGCAGAAGAATGCAAATTGATCCATTCTTATCTCCTTGTCCTAAGCTTAAGTCCAAATGGATCAAAGACTAACACATAAAACCAGACACATGGAAACTGATAGAAAAGAATGTGGGGAAGACCATTTAGTACATATGCACAGTGGAAAATTTCCTGAACAGAACACCAATAGCTTATACTCTAATATCAAGAATTGACAAATGGGACCTCATACAATTACAACATTTCTGTAAGGCAAAGGACACTGTATATAGGGCAAAATGGCAACCAACAAACTGGGAAAAGATCTTTACCAACCCTACATCCAACAGAGGGCTATATTCAATATATACAAAGACACAAGAAGTTAGAGTCCTGAGAGACAAATAACCCTTTTTAAAATTGGGGTACAGAGCTAAACAAAGAATTTTCACCTGAGGAATATCAAATGGCAGAGAAGCACCTAAACAAATGCTCAACATCCTTAGTCATCAGGGAAATGCAAATCAAAACAACCCTGAGATTTCACCTCACACTAGTCAGAATGGCTAAGATCAAAAACACAGTATACAGCAGGTATTGGTAAGGTTGTGGAAAAAGAGGAACACTCCTCCACTGCTGGTGGGATTGCAAGCTGGTACAACCACTCTGGAAATCACTCTGGTAGTTCCTCAGAAAACTGGGCATGATACTACTGGAGGACCCTGTTATACCACTCCTGGGCGTATACCCAGAGGATTCACCAGCATTCAATAAGGACACATGCTGCACTATGTTCATAGCAGCCCTATTTGTAATAGCCAGAAGCTGGGAAGAACATAGTTGTATCTCAAGGGAGGAATGAATCATAAAATGTGGTATTTATACACAAATGAATACTACACAGCTATTAACAACAATAAATTCATGAAATTCTTGGGCAAATGGGTGGAACTGGAAAATATCATCCTAAGTAAGGTGACCTAATCACAAAAGAACACTCATGGTATGCAGTCACTGATAAGTGGATATTAGCCCAGATGCTTGGAATACCCAAGACATAATTCACATTTCAATTTATGGCCAAGAAGAAGGAAGAACAAAGTATGGATACTCTGGCCCTTCTTAGAAGGGGGAACAACATTCCCACAGAAGGAAATACAGAGACAAAGTATAAAGCAGAGTCTGAGGTAAAAATCTTCCAGAGAATGCCCCACCAAGTGATCTACCCCATATACAGTTACAAAACCCAGACACTATTATTGATGCCCACAAGCACTTACTGACTGGAGCTGGATATAGCTGTCACCTGGGAGGCTCTGCTAGTTAGTGACAAACACAGATGGGAACACTCTCAGTCAGCCATTGAACTGAGCACAGGGTCTCCAATGGGGGAGCTAGAGAAAGGACCCAAGGAGCTGAAGGAGTTTGAAGCACCATAGGAGGAACAACAATATGTGCCACCCAGTACCCCCAGAGCTCCCAGGGACAAAATCATCACCTATATAGTACATATGGTGTTATCCATGGCTCCAGATGCACAGGCAGAAGAGGTTGGCCTTGTTGGACATCAAAGGGAGGAGAGGCACCTGGTCCTTTAAAGGCCTGATGAAGCAGTGTAGGGGAATACCAGGATACAAAAATGGGAGGGGGTTGATTGGGTAACAGGGGGGAGGGGAGATGGTTTATGGTACTTTCATTGGGGGAAACCAGGAAAGGGGATATCAATTGAAATGTAAATAAACAATATAAATAATAAAATCTAAAAAGTCAATGAAATGGTTTCTAATGATATTCTGTTGTTTTCATAAAGTAGAACCTAGCATAATCTTCATTAGATGCAGAGACCAACAGCCAAATATTAGTACAACCTCAGAAAATCTTTTAGAAGATGAGTAGGAAGGATTTTAGGAACCAGAAGAGTCAAGGACACTACAACAAAATACCTCTTAGAATCACCTTACCTAGGCTCATAGTAGCTCACAGAGACTGAAACAAATCACAAGACCTGCATAGGTCTAATCTAGGTCCTGTACATATATGTTAACAGTTGTATAGTTTGGTGTTTTGTGAGACTGAACAATTGGAGGAGAAGCTGTCTCTTACTCTCTATTGCCTTCTTTGGGGAATCTTTTCATCCTACTGGGTTGCCTCATCCAGACTTCATGTGAAAATATATGCCTAATCTCATTGTTAGGCCATATTTTGTCAACATCCTTGGGAAGCGTAATTTTCTCTGAAGAAAATCAAAGGAGAAATGGATCTGAGGAAAAGATGCTGTTGAGGGACTGGACAGACAATCTGTGTCAGGATTGTATGAGAATGTATGAGAAAAAAATAATAAATAATTTAAAAAACAAAAACAGTATTTAAAAGGGCTGGAAAGATGATGTGTCAGTTATGAACACTTTCTCCCCTTACATAGGAGACAGGTTCATTACTTAGTATCTGTATCATGATTCATAAACATCTGTAATTCTATTTCCAGGGAATAGGATGCCTTCTTTTTTCCTCCAAAAACATAACATGAACACAGTGTACATGTACATGGAGACAAAACATCTACACACAAAAAATAATTCAAAAGCCCCACAATATTTTAAATGTTCACTAATATGAGCTTTGTACATGTTCTTATTCATATTTTACTCTGCTCATTTGCTTTAGGTATAAATTTTAATCTTATCAACCTAAACCAGTGTCTATAACATGCTAAATAATCTACCACTGAGACCTCTGAGGTTTATCCATAGACCACATGGAAAATATTATTTTGAGATTGACATCACTCACTTCCCTAGGCTGACTTGCATTCACTCTTGACCCTAAGTAGGCACTGAACTTATGACATTCCTGTCTCAGTCTCCTTAACATATTTCAACCACAAACAGAATTTCAATTTCCATATTCCAATGTATTATCTATGTTTTATTTTATTCTGTTTGTGAATTTATGATTTAAAAATTATGATCTCTCATAAATGTTGTATACTGTTATTCCAGGATTTCCTTTAAAACATTGGAATTTTAATGATTTTCCAATTAAAAATTGTAAGTAAATATTTCACAGGCTGGATTTTGTCTTTATTCGTTATAGTCATTATATTTTATACATACAATGAATATTTTCAATGGCTGTTAGTCAGTTAATTAAGTTTGCTAATGTATGTGCTTATTAAATTATGATTCAAATATAAAATGCATGAAAACAGAAACATGAATAAATCTTAAAATTTCAATGTGATTAATTTTCAGAATATGAACATACATATGAATTATCAACTGTATTAGAAAAACAAAACCAAAATAAACCAAAAAATCAATAGTAGGAATTAGTAAAGGGTTTGTCATAAAACCAGAGATTTTTACAATTAATCCCCCAAAACCACATTTAAAAGATCGGGTTGTGATTTGCCATACAATTTATAATTCCAGAGTTGAGAAAGCAGAAACCTCACATCACTTAAAATGGCTAAGATCAAAAACTCAGATAACAGCAGATGCTGGAGACTGTGGAGAAAGAGGAATACTCCTCCATTGTTGGTGAGATTGAAAGCTTGTATAACTACTCTGGAAATCAGCTTGGCAGTTCCTCAGAAAACTGGGCATAGTTACTCCTGGGCATATACCCAGAAGATGCTCCAACATGAAATAAGGACACATGCTCCACTAAGTTAATAGCAGCCTTATTTATAATAGCTACAAGCTGGAAAGAATCCAGATGTCCCTCAACAGAGGAATGGATACAGAAAATGTTGTACATTTACACAATGGAGTACTACTCAGCTATTAAAAACATGAAATTCTTAGGCAAATGGATGGAGCTAGAAAATATCATCCTGAGTGAAGTAACCCATTCCCTCCCCCCTCTCTCCCTCTCTCTCTCACTTTCTCTCTCTCTCTCTCTCTCTCTCTCTCTCTCTCTCTCTCTCACACACACACACACACACACACAACCAAAAACAAAAACAAAAACAAAAACAAAAACAAAAACATGATATGCACTCACTGATAAGTGGATATTAACCCAAAAGCTTTGAATACTCATGATAAAATTCACAGACCACATGAAGTTCAAGAAGAAGGAAGACCAACGTGTGGATGCTTCAGTTCTTCTTAGAAGGGAGAACAAAATATTCACAGGAGGAAATATGGAGAAAAAGTGTGGAGCAGAGACTGTAGAAAAGGCCATCCAGAGACTGCCCCACTGGGGGATCCATCCCATACAAAGTCACCAAACCCAGACAGTATTGAGAATACCAAGAAGTGCTTCCTGTCAGGAGCCAGATATGTGTGTCTCCTAAGAGGCAATTCCAGAGTCTGACAAATACAAATGTGGATGCTTACAGCTGACCATGGATTATGGCAGATGCTCATATCCAATCACTGGACTGAGCACAGGGTCCCCAATGGAGGAGTTAGAGAAAGGACTGAATGAGCTGAAGGGGTTTGCAACCCCATAGGAAGAACAACAATATCAACAAACCAGGGTCCCCAGAGCTTACAGGGATTAAACCACCAACTGAAGAGTACACATGGAGTAACTCATGGCTCCAGCTGCATATGTAGCAGAGGATGGCCTTGTAGGACATCATTGTGCCTTGTTCCTATAAAGGCACAATGCCCCAGTGTAGAGGAATGACAGTGTGGGGGAGGTGGGAGTGGGTGTCTGGGTCAGTAAACAACCTCATAGAACAGGGGGAGGGGATTGGAAAGGGGGTTTTCAGAGGGGAAACCTGGAAAGGGGTTAACATTTGAAATGCAAATAAAGAAAATATCTAACAAAAGACAAAAAGAAAGGGAAGTAGAGAAGGGAAAATCCCTAAAATGTACTGACCTGTCAGTCTATCCTACAAAATATGTTCCATGACATTAGGAGAAACTGCTTCAAAATCAAAAGTTGGAGAATTTACTGTAGAATGATACGTGGCATTGAGGATTGGCCTCCACTAATATGTGCACATCTTTATACACATACACAAAAATTAAAATAGATATACATTAGATAGCACACCATGAAAAAATGTAGCCAGCTATTTTCTAATTTTCTTTCATTTTACTCTCTCTCTCTCTCTCTCTCTCTCTCTCTCTCTGTGTGTGTGTGTGTGTGTGTGTGTGTGTGTGTGTAGATTTAACCTAAGGTTACATGTATTTTGTCATGGATAGCCTTGTTGTCTACCTGTAGGCCCATATTATCTTTTTTTTTTTTTTTTTTTTTTTTGGTTTTTCAAGACAGGGTTTCTCTGTGTAACCCTGGATGTCCTGGAACTCATTCAGTAGACCAGGCTGGCCTCAAACTCAGAAATCCACCTGCCTCTGCCTCCCAAGTGCTAGGATTAAAGGTGTGTGCCACCACTGCCTGGCTTCCATATTATCTTTTTATATAAAACTCAAAAAAATTTCACAATGCATCTTCTAGTGATAATTACTCTCCTATTTTTTTGTCTTTTTATTTTTTAATAGATATTTTCTTTATTTACATTTCAAATGTTATCCCCCTGGTTTCCCCTCTGAAAAACCCCTATCCCATCCCACTCCCCCTGCTCACCAACCCACCCATTCCTGCTTCCCTATTCTGGCATTCCCTCATACTATCCTATTTTTTAAAGCTCAAAAAATATTATGCATTTTTTAATTTTATATAAATGTAGACTATGTTGTAAATTATGATTTGCATATTCATAAAGACTACTGTTTATATTTTTCTATTGAGTGCTGTTCACTTATTTTTATTGCTTTGTAGTCTACTGGATATTAGCAGTCAAAGCTCTTTTACAATTTCATGGCTCATTTAAGAAATCTTTCCTTTCATAGTTGGTTCTTTCTATAAATAATAAATACTATATATATATAATAGATACAAATTACATATTATAGATATGTAATGTTATATATTATATAGATATATAATATGCCTATATGTACATATATACATACATATGCATATATACATATATATGTAAATTTATATATACATGTACACACATCAACACACACTATATATAATTTTATATATATATATATGCAGAGAGAGACAGAGAGAGAGATAGAAAGAGAGAGAGAGAGAGAGGGAGAGACTATGTTAACATCTTTATTTGTTTTCCTGACCCTCTGTACTTGTCTACTGTGGAACTACTGAAGAGTCCTAGACACCAGGGAAGCAAGAGGCTCCCAGAATCCAAGAGGGATGACTTCAGCCTAAATTTGCTGTGAAGAGGAGATAAAACCTGTAGATATCTCCTCCAGTAGATATCCATGGCCCCTGTTAGAGGGATGGGACCACCTACCCATCTCAGTTTTTAACCCAGAAATGTTCCTGTCCAAAGAAAAGAGGGACAAAAAATGGAGCAGAGATTGAAGGAAGGGCCATCTGTGGCCACCCATCCTGGGATCCATTCTGTGTGCAGACACAAAACCTGACACACTGTTGTTGTTGCCAAATGGTGCTTGCTAACAGGAATCTGGTGTAGCTGTTCCTTGGAAGGTTCAGCCAGCAACCGACCAATGCAGATGTGGATGTTTAAAACCAACCATCAGACTCAGCTCAAGGAAACTGGTAGGGGTGCTTTAGCAGAAGGACTGCAGGAGCAGAGCAGAACTGAAAGCCCCTAGGAAGAACAACATCAGCTGGCTGGACCACCCAGTGCTCCAAGGGACTAGACCACCAACTAAGGAGTGTACAGGGAGGGAGCCATCTCTCCAGGTACATATGTAGTGGAGGATGACCTTGTCTAACAGCAATGGGAGGGGAGGCCCTTAGTCTTGTTGAGATTTGATGCCCTAGCATAGAGGAATGCTGGAGTGGTAGGGCAGGAGAGAGTGAGTGGGAGGGTGGAGGAGCACCTTCATAGAGGCAAAGTGGAGGGGGTAGAGGGCAGATGTGAGTGGGGGTTGGGGAGGAATATCCGGGAAGTGGGATGTCATATTGAGATATAAACAAATAGAATGATTAATTGAAACAAAACAAAACAAAACACTGTCCAAGAGTAGAGGTGCTACAAATTAGCCTTAATTAATTCTTTAAGGGTAAATGCAAACAGTTTTTTACATAAAGAAAAATATATTGGCCAATGAAATTTTTAACATTAACAGTAAAAATAGAACTTTGTATGAAATTGTAATGAAGAAAATTAATTCAAACTGATTTCCTGTCAAAACTAAAGCTGCAAAAATTACAGCCAAAGTATGTGACGAATACTTAGCTAATATAGAAAACTACTTAATAAATGATATGTATTTAAGTACATATGAAAACCATAGTTTATTGCTACCTGCAGTTTCCTACATTTGCAGGGAATCTTTGACTGTTTCTAAGAGGGAATTACTAAGTTCAACATTTGTTAACATTCGATGGTTTATTTATTCTTTTGGAACTATTATACTCTATTAAGATTTTGTACATTTTTGACACATTAAGAGAAACAGATAAATTTTCTCTTCTATTAATACTGTCTTGCTCATTATTGTTCCCATATGCATATTAGTGTAAGCTTATTAATTCCTATTTTAAATGTTCAAAAAGTTTCTAAGAGGCTGTGAATTTAATGTTAAATTGAATAAAACAAGATATTTAAACATTGAATTTTATCAATCAGTGAATAATTATTTTTTTATTTTCAGAAATATTTTGTAGATATATGTGGAACAAGTTTCTTAAACTTATTTTGGATTAAAAAACAGCTGGTTTTTAAATATCTTATTGCTCATATCTTTCTTTATTTAGTTAAGAGAAAGGATAAGACCAAAGGTATAAGTAGTTTGCTTGTCTGGAATGCATGAGGTCCTGTGTTAAATTTCCTAGAACCACAAAAAAATTAAAAATGTAATAAACTAAAGATGAATTTTGCTCAATATTGACTTTGCTAAATACATTCTTGAAATTTTTGCTGAATAACTTTATATATTTTACAGTATATTTCTGATAATTCCCTGCCAACTATAACATGCCAACCATGATAAACATGTGTGTTTATCTGTGTGTCTCCTGTGTGTGTGTGTGTGTGTATGTGTGTGTGTGTGTGTGTGTGTGTGTGTGTGTGTGTATACATTCTCCTCATTATACTGACTTGTGACAGAATCTTTTTAGTGCCTAAGAAAACCAGAGGTATTAAGGGCTCCTAACCACTGAGCAATCTCTGTCTTTCTGGAACACTCCTTAAATTATCAGAGAAGCAACAACGTTACCAACAGGTGTCTATTACTTGTTTCTGTTTTGGAGGGAAATTTTCCAAGCTATTAACAATTAACAAGATAGTTATACAAGAATTTTGATCGACTTTATTTAATCCTTAAATTTTCATTCCTGCTATAAATTAAAAGCTTTTAATAGAAAGCAACAAATGATATAAATTACATCTCTAATGTTGATATATTACTTTTCTCCTTTCTCATTAATTTATAAACTAAGAGGGGTGATCATTTTATTGCTAAAAATGATCATGTAATTTTATAAAACATGCATTATTTTCATTTATTTTATATATTTAAATTATTTATATTAATTTACATTTTATTTTATTTAAATCCACTTCTTCATAACGTATTGTAATTCTCTTCTTATATTTGCTTTATCTTTTTTTACCACAGGATTTACTGATATCTGATTTAGGACTGTTGCATCTGTGTTTACAAAAGGAATACATTGTGATATGATACCTCCATAAAGTTACTTGTGGGTTTGGGAGTAAAAAATGCCCTGCAGGAAACAGGATGACACATACCTACAATCTCAGAATTTGGAAGCTGACATAGGAGGATTGATGCAAATCTAAGTCTTTCTTGGCATACATAATGAATTAAAGGTCAGTCAAGGCTATACAACAAGATTGTCAAACAATCCTCTCAAATAACATATCTTATCATAACAAAGTACAACATAACAGAAAATAAAATAACTTAGGATATTTATTTTATTTTATTTTACTTTTATTTTGTGTGTGGGGTTTATGCAGTGCTTCTTTGCAATGTTGGTTTTCTTCCTTATTTTTTACTTAAGCTATCTTATTCTGATATAGGCATTTAATTATTCATTTAATTCTACTCTGAATTGTGACTATATATTTTTCAAATATTTCAGATAAACTTAAAGCTATGTTATGTCCCAGCATACAGTCATACTTTAGAAGTTCCAGAATGATTGGGAGAAAGGAATATTTATGAAATCTTTTGAGTTATGTATTTGTTTACTGAACAGGAATCTCATGCCACTATGTCTGCTTGCATTGCTCTGATAGACCTGGATTAAGAAACAATGTAGAAAAACAAAATCGGATCTAACTCTGTGAAAGTAATAAAGGAAAATCTAATTACGTGTCAAAAATACAATTTTATTATGAAAGAAAATTAGTTGAAGAAATCAAATTTTAAAATGTGTTAATTATGAACAAACTAAAAATAATAAAATCAAAATTAAAGCCACACCTGGTAGGATAGACTTCTAAATCCTGGATACGTTGGAATTGAGTTCAAGACACATTGCACTACAGTGGATGGTCAAAGTCAGCTTGCACAATTTAATGAGACATCCCTCAAAATTAAAAGAAAGTAACAAACATAAAATTGGAGGTACAAAGCATCAAACTAAGTGGTTAATTGTCTGCCTACAGTAGGTGAGGCACTAAATTCAGTTACAAATAACATAAAAACAGATTAAGATAAATATATAATTACATAAAGTCTATTGACAATGTAATTATATTATCATCAACATTGATACAATGAAAAATATCCCATAAGAATATTTAAATGATTTACTGCAAAATTTAAAATGAGTGTGAACATTTTAAAATATTCTGATCAATTTTCATCCAAACTGTAAAAACTTGAATTTATATAGAATCATCTCAGACTTTGCAAGGAAAACTTTATATTTTGAATATTGCAATTATTCTTAAATTAAGAGTTGAGCTGTTGAAAATTTATGTACATTATTGCAAAGATATTTTAAAAGATTGCTAATAAAAACATACAATTTTGAAGTAGAAATCACTAATGAAGTTAAGAATATCTTTAGAAATAAAAGTATGAGACTTTAAAATATAATATCCACATGAAATTGAACTGGATTACAAATTGTAGCTATTATCCAACTCTTTTAAAAATAATACATAGCATACTGGTTTATTTTTGTAGCTATGTTAACAAATATTGAAATGAAGTTGTTTATTAAAATATTTCATGTTTGTGGGTGATTGGGTTATTGGAGGATATCTAGCTGTACATTTTGAACAAAATACAAATTCAATGGTGCTAAATATGAAGAATGTTGCAGAAGTAAGCATATTTTCTCTATAAACTTGGAAGAAAATGTAAATGGAGCACCAACAGTTATGAAAGCCAGAACATCATTGGGTCAATCACCAACATAATCATGTTAAGAATCTTTATTGAGAATACCTGGGGTGTTCCTGTCCCTAATTTTTTAACTCACAGACAGAACAGCTGTGTGTAGTGAATTTTATACTGAGAATGATGCTCAGGGAATTCATCTGGAAAAAGTATCTTAGAAGGCAGGGTTGAAAGTTCTGGTCATTGTTGTTTGAGAAAGAAATCATGCCAAAGTTGAGACATAATTCAAGATATGTAAAAGAAGAAATTAAATATACCACATTTTCTGTATCCATTCCTCCACTGAGGGACATCTGGGTTCTTTCCAGCTTCTGGCTATTATAAATAAGGCTGCTATGAACATAGTGGAGCATGTGCCCTTACTGCACGCTGGGGAATCCTCTGGGTATATGCCCAGAAGTGGTAATACAGGGTCCTCCTGAAGTGTCATGCCCAGTTTTCTGAGGAACTGCCAGACTGATTTCCAGAGTGGTTGTACCAGCTTGCGATCCCACCAGCAGTGGAGGAGTGTTCCTCTTTCTCCACATCCTCACCAACACCTGATGTCTCCTGAGTTTTAATCTTAGCTATTCTGACTGGTGTGAGGTGAAATCTCAGAGTTGTTTTGATTTGCATTTCCCTAATGATTAATGATGTTGAACATTTCTTAAGGTGCTTCTCAGCCATTCGAAATTCTTCAGGTGAAAAGTCTTTGCTTAGCTCTGTACCCCATTTTTAATAGGGTTATTTGGCTCTCTGGAGTATACCATCTTGAGTTCTTCTTATATATTGGATATTAGCCCTATGCCAGATGTAGGGTTGGTGAAGTTCTTTTCCCAATTTGTTGGTTGCCCTTATGTCCTTTTGACAGTGTCCTTTGCCTTACAGAAACTTTGTAATTTTATGAGGTCCCATTTGTCAATTCTTGATCTTAGGACCCTGTTAAGAATCATACTCCTGGGCATATACCCAGAAGATTCCCTGGCATGCAATAAGGATACATGCTCCACTATGTTCATAGCAGCCTTATTTATAATAGCCAGAAGCTGGAAAGAACCCAGATGTCCCTCAGTGGAGGAATGGATACAGAAAATGTGGTGTATTTACACAATGTATTCCTATTCAGCAAACAAAAACAATGAATTCATGAAATTCTTAGGCAAATGGTTGGAACTGGAAAATATCATCCTAAGTGAGGGTACTGATTCACAAAAGAATCTATTAAGTTGTCATTTTTGATGATCTATACTTGAATATTTTTATATGTAGAAAACACTTTGTCATATACTATCCTTTTGCCTTGTATAAATTAACATGGTGATAAAGAAAAATGGATATTGTTAAAAGCTTTTGCTCTAATTATTATCTAATGATGACCTCCATATTCACTTGTTTCTTTGTTTTCTCCAGCTTTCTAGGAGAAATAATTGGCAAATTCCCAGTTCTGTTCATGAACATAATGTTGCACCACAGAATGGTAGATTGTTAAAATAAAAAACAAACAAACAATAAACTTTAAAATGGAGAGGAAGTACATACAAAATACATTTGTATCAAAATTACCAAAGATACTGAATTTATTAAGGAAGAGTTATAAGGCAACACAAGCTAATGTTATATTCTAAGTCATCCTTCAGTGCAAAAGAGTTTTATATTGCAAATTGCAGTTTTATTTTTTTAAAACAACTTCTGAGAAATTATTTCACAGGAGTTAGATTCCTTCTATATTAATTTACCATAATAACAAATAACTATGTGAAAAAATATTCAGTCTCAGTAAAGCACACATATGTTTTTGTTTTTTTGTTTTTTTGTTTGTTTGTTTGTTTGTTTTTTGGTTTTTTTTTTTTTGGTTTGTCGAGACAGGGTTTCTCTGTGTAGCTCTGGCTGTCCTGGAACTCACTCTGTAGAATGGGCTGGCCTCAAACTCAGAAATCCACCTGCCTCTGCCTCCCAAGTGCTGGGATTAAAGGTGTGCGCCACCACTGCACGGCCTACATATGTATTTTTTTATTTGTATATTCTTTATTTACATTTCAGATGATTTACCCTTTTCCTGCCCCCAAAAGTCCCATATGCCCTTTTCCTTCCCCCTGTTTCCCCATCCACCCCTTCCCACTTCCCTGTTCTGGTATTCCTCTACACTGATGCATTAAGCCTTTCCAGAACCCGGGGCCACTCCTTCCTTCTTCTCAGACATAATTTGTTATTTGGATTGTGTCTTGGGTATTCCAAGATTCTAGGCTAATATCCACTTATCATTGACTGCATACCATGGGTATTCTTTTGAGACTGGGTCACCTCACTTAGTATAATATTCTCTAACTCCATCCATTTCTCTAAGAATTTCATGAATTCATTGTTTCTAATGGCTGAATAGTACTCCATTGTGTATATATACCACATTTTTTTTACCTATTCCTCTGTTGAGGGACATCTGGGTTATTTCCAGCATCTGGCTATTATAAATAAGGCTGCTATGAACATAGTGGAGCCTGTATCCTTATTACATGCTGGTGAATCCTCTGTATATGCCCAAGAGTGGTATGGCAGGATACTCTGGAAGTGTTGTGTCCAGTTTTCTAAGGAAACACCAGACTGATTTCCAGAGTGGTTGTATTTTTTAAATAAATGTCTAATGATTTATTCCTAAAATATTAGTGTTAGGAATGTTGAGGAAGAAAGAACATGAATTTGAGGCTACATTGAGCTATAGAGCAAGACGCTATCTTCAACAATAAAAGAGTCATTTAATAACATTTAGGAAAATTACATTATCAAATGTTAAAGTTATAAACACAGTTTTGACAATGTGTACTTTTTGATTCTTGTATAGGTATTCAAAAGCATAACCTTTCTATCAAATATTGAATGGCCTTCCCTGAAATGCAGTAAAGATATCTATGAGATGAACAATTGTAGTATGTCATACCACATATAACAGCAAAATAGTTGAGTAAAACGATTTAGGTTATTAGAAATGCTTAGGTACATTAAGCCCAAAGTCTATTTTTGTTAAATACATTTCAATTCACAGACCACATGAAGCTCAAGAAGAAGGAAGCCCAAAGTGCGGATGTTTCAATCCTTAGAAGGGGGGAACAAAATATTCACAGGAGGAAATACAGGAACACAGCCTGGAGCTGACACTGAAGGAAAGGCCATCCAGAGCCTGCCACACCTGGGAATCAATCTCATGTACAGAAACCAAACCCAGACACTATTGTGGATGCCAACAAGTGCTTGCTGACAGGAGCCTGATATAGCTGTCTACTGAGAGGATCTGCCAGAGCCTAATAAATACATATGTTGATGCTCACAGCCAACCATTGAACTAAGCAGTGGGATCCGAGTGGAGGAGTTAGAGAAAGGACTGAAGGAGCTGAAGGGGTTTGCAGCCCATAGGAAGAAAAACAACATTAACCAAACAGAACTCCCCCCACAGAACTCTCAGGAACTAAACCACCAAGGAATACAAATGGCTCCAGCTGCATATGCAGCAGAGGATAGCCTTGTGGTCAGGCATCAATGGGGGGAGAAGCCATTGGTCCTGTGAAGGCTCAACCCATGCTCCAGTGTAGGGGAATGCCAGGGCAGTGAGGTGGGAGTGGATGGGTAGGTGGGGGAACATCTTCATAGAAACAGGTAGAGGGGGGATTGTATGGGGGTTTGTGCATGGAAAACCTGGAGTGAGGAAAACATTTGAAATTTAAATAAATAAAATATCCAATAAAATAATATAGAAAAAAGGAATAGGGGGGAGAGAGAGAGAGAGAGGGAGAGAGAGAGAGAGAAGAAGGAGGAGGAGGAGGAGGAGGAGGAGGAGGAGGAAGAAAGGAAGGAAGGAAGGAAGGAAGGAAGGAAGGAAGGAAGGAAGGAAGGAACAAGTTTCTTAGCCAGGATTAAACTTACATTCAATTGACAAGTCCCAGCTCAGTGTGCTAAAGATGTTTTATAAAAGAGACATACAGCACCACAAATTTTATCAGGAGGAGCAGAAACATCAAGTTTTAGGAAGTAGTTGATATGATCATATTTCCTTCCATCATGCAGATAAAAATGCCACTTATATTTATTAAAGGAGTATTTTGTATTAAGTTCATTAAATGAATCATCTATATTTATTTTATATTTTGATAGATGAAATAAGAATTTCACATATTTTGCACCTAAATAGAAATGCAAATCTGTCCCTTGTGCTAGTTAAAGCCTTTATTAAAGCGAGTTTTGCCACTTGAAGTTAGAGTAAGGAGGTTAGAGAAAAGTCAAGATCATTGGATAAAGTATTGTGACATATTACATAGTTGGGTGTTGTATAGAAGAGGAGACATACAACCATTTAAAGGAAAACTTTTAATTTTCATCAAATATATATTCTATGTTTTTATCACATTGACAAAAACTAAGTTTAGCTTTTATTTTTTTCCTTTTTTTATTGGCTAAATTCTCTATTTACATTTCATTTTCCTTTTTCTGGTTCCCTGCTCCCCAAAGGTCCCCCATGCCCTTTTCCCTCCCAGTGTTCCCCCATTCATCCTTTCCCACTTCCCTGTTCTGGTATTTCCTTACACTGATGCTTTGAACCTTTCCAGAACCAGGGTCCACTCCTTCCTTCTTGTTGGACATCATTTGATATGTGGATTGTGTCTTTGGTTTCCCAATGAAGAAATAAAGAAAGAAATCAAAAACTTTCTAGAATTTAATGAAAATGAAGGCACAACATACCCAAATCTATGGGACACAATGAAAGCAGTGCTTAGAGGAAAACTCATAGCCCTGAGTGCCTCCAAAAAGAAACAGGAGAGAGCATATACTAGCAACTTAACGACACACCTAAAAGCTCTGGAACAAAAAGAAGCTAATTCACCCAGGAGGAGTAGAAGACAGGAAATCATCAAACTCAGGGCTGAAATCAATCAAGTTGAAACAAAAAGAACCATACAAAGAATCAACAAAACTAGGAGCTGGTTCTTTGAGAAAATCAACAAGATAGATAAACCCTTAGCCAGACTTACCAAAGGGCACAGAGACAGTATTCAAATCAACAAAATTAGAAATAAAAGGGGGGATATAACAACAGAAACTGAGGAAATTCAAAAAATCATCAGATCCTACTACAGAAGTTTAGCTTTTATAACTAAACACAAGAAAATCCAGCCATTTGCCTAAATGCTTTTGGAGTTAGATGGTAAGAATAGTCACTAAATATTGAGAGATCTTCTGAAAGCATAAAGATATTTATTTTGTTTTATTTCCTTTTTATCTAATTTGATTCTATAATTTTCAAGTGCATATCACAATCCATGCATAATTCTCTTATAATTAGGGAGATAAGAACAGGTAAGAAAATGAGAAAATATAATAGTACTACATGATAATTAAAGAACATTTTATAATTGCCAGATGTAGTTCTTCATGCTTCACACCCTTTAGTAAGTCATTTCATACTGAAAACTATGAAGGATATATTATTGTCATTCCTATTTTACAGATGAGAAATAGGCAGGAAGTTATTGGCAGATCCAATATGTGAACTAAAGAAAAGTGATGCCAAAGTTGGTGCTCTTTGTTTATCATTTAACCATTCGTTTCAAAACCCAGTTGCTATATTTTATAATCTGGTTGACTTATCTCTAATGAATATATCCTAGTAGGCTGAACAAAAATATGATTTTCTTATAGGGAATTGATAGAACTAGGACTTTTCATTGTCCTTGTCTCTGTGCTATGTGGCAGAAAGCATGGGAAAGAAGTCAAGTAATAATGATAATTTGGCTCCTTGGTTTTACTGCTTAGAACACATCACTGAAGTGATACTTTCTAATCATTGTAATCCCTTAGTCAGCTAACTTTACCATTCACAGTGTAACTTCCAGAGCTTACAATACTTTTATAGACAAATTTAGCAATATGATGTAGATAATAGATACAGATCTTAAATTTTCAAATTGGCATTAATTTCAGTGAAAGAAAAATGATTGTTCATTTGTTGTTCACAAATACATGGGTTTTGCTACCAATAATATCTAAACTATAAAAATGTACTTCATTTCTATAATAAATAAAATTACAAATTATGGCTAAGCTATAAATGTCTTGATTGTTTAATATAGTGATTAATTCAGGAATAAATTCTTAAGAATTTCCCTCAACATATATACAGTGAGAGGCAGTCAAATTTTAAATTGGCTTGGAGAAGTAAAACAATATTTCTGGAAACAGTTATGATACATAACTGATCTATAAAGCCAGTAGGATACCTGACATGATTCAAAATTAAATAAGAAAAAATAAAATGTTGGATAAATGATTTTTCTTCTATTCATAATTAAGCTGTTGGGAAATGGTTTCAGAGGATTGAGCAGGAGCAATAATAGCCAGTGGAGCAGTTGGGGTGATGATGATAATGGCATTTTCTCTAAGCCTAGTCTGACATACTAGACCTGAAGCGTCTTAATGATAGGCTGCCATTTTGTTTGTAGTTTTTTTTTTATTTTACCTTTGCTTATTTTCTCTCTCTCTCTCTCTCTCTCTCTCTCTCTCTCTCTCTCTCTCTCTCTCACTCTCTCTCTCTCTCTCTCTCTCTCTCTCTCTCTCTCTCTCTGTGTGTGTAAAAGGGTATGTGCATCCTCTCTCTGTGTGTCTCTGTCTCTGTGTGTCTCTGTCTCTGTCTCTCTGACTCTCTCTCTCTCTCTCTCTCTCTCTCTCTCTCTCACACACACACACACACACACACACACACACACACACACACACAAACGCATACCATGATGGGTATGTTAAGGTTAGAGGACAATTTTCAGGAGTGATTTAAGTAGATGCTATAATTACACCATGCAGGTTCCAGAGATCTAACTAAGGCTCTAGTTAGGCAGATAGAACCCTGCTGTCTGAGCCTTCTTATGGCACATGATGATGCTCTTTCATAATTATAATCCTTCACTTCTTCCTCCTAGAAGTGGCAAGCCAATCTTGATATTAGGAAAGAGTCATTTATTTAGGTACCCCTCACAAAGAGTCACCTCTACAAACACACTACCTCCTCTTAGAAAACAAATATAAAGCCTCCATCATAATTCCAGACAATGTCACAGATTAAGCTCACTCTATCAAGAATGCCAGGATTTTGTTTTTGTTTGTTTGTTTGTTTGTTTGTTTGTTTTACGTTGGTTCTGAGGATCAAATAAGCAGGTCCTCAAAACATATGGTTATGGCAATCTTTTCTTTAAGGAAGAAATTTTAAAGATATCTCTGATTATTTTTTAGGATACAAATACTTCAACATTTGTTAGAGGTTATATAAAAGTAATTTCCATTGATCAGTCAGAAGTAACTGGTGATATAGTTCATATTTTTGGACATACTTTAATCATGTAAAATACTACCTTGTCAATCCCAGTGAAGATTTAATTTGTAGTCCCTTATGGAGTTGAATAGCTTGTAATTTCCAAATTCATGTGTCAGAAACTTCTCATCTAATAAATATGATCACACGTTTTATTCATATTTCATTCTACTTTTCTGAAATTTAGAATGTCAATTTGGCTGGTTATTTCTGCAGCATCTATGCTTTGAAATTAAGCTGTCAGTCATAAAAGAAAACTACTATTTTCACTGTTTATGGAAAAAAACTTGAGACTGATTAAAAGATACAAAGCTAAACAACAAAAACAAAAATTAAAGCAGAAGTATCAGAAGTCCATCAGTCTCTCTGATAACACAAAGCTCTTAACAGGGCCTATATCTCTTTATAAAGCTCCCCTCCAACCCTCATTTATCTCAGTCCTTGCCTTTATTCCAACTCCAGAACTGCTATTTTCTTTAAAACGCCTCCATAAGGAAACTTCCTGTATTCAGGGAGTATATTTTTTTCAGAGGTCTTGATAAAAGCCTTTGGTGAGAAATGTCATCATTTTTAAATCCTTACGTGCTTTACTTTTTTATAGTGTTCTCATATTCTTATTACTGTTTTCAATTTTTATGGCTATAAACTTTATTATAGAAAATCATGCAAACACACAAAAATATCACTCTACTTCCTCCTTCCTTCTTTTCTTCTAGTTTCACAAATGCTATCATATTCCATTTCACATTTTTCTCTCAAAACCCTTCATGAAGTTGGGTAAATCCTATATAGCATCATTTTATAAATAGGCAAGTTGAAGTGCAGGATTTCCATAACTAGTGGTCATCTTTCATAGTAAAAATAATGCTACAAGATAGGTTTCTTTGCTGTGGACCTCAAGCTCTTCCCACAAATCAGTCCAGATATTTTCAGCCTTAATGATCTTTTTTTCTATTCTTTTATTGGATAATTTTTGTTATCATTTTCTATATATGCTTTGGTACTAGCGTCCTTCCCCCATAAAATCTAAAACAGAGGTTTTACTATCTTAACCACTGCACTATTTTCACTAAAGTATTATTTGTCAGGTACTAGATTTATAATTAATATAAAAAATATATTTTATACTTTACACATAACAGTTAAAACATATAAAACACACACATATGTATTATATACATATATATACTATTTATGTGTATATGTATATATATCATATATGTGTATATGTATATATGTATATATTATATATGTATATGTGTATATATATATATATATTAAAAGGAGTGATACAATGTATGTAAGGGTCAGAGAAAAATTGCACAGTATAACCTTTATATTCTCCATTGTGAAATCAAATAATATTCTGCTTTAATTGTAACTAAAAAAGAATCAGTCAGCAAGTTATTACTCAGATTAATGTAACAGATCAAAATATAATTGAAAAAGTCAATTACATAAATTTAATCTAATTCTTTCCTGAAAATCTCTGAATAAATCAGTCACAGCTTCTTATAATTGATAACTATATGCTGAAAACCCAATGGCGAAATTATTACATTTTTTCTAATTATCTCTGTTAATTTGCTCTTACTGTCCTTAATAGATTTTCCCTACTGACTAACTCCTTCATTTCTTCAGGGTAGCAATAAGAAATCAAAGTAAAAATTCTGTTCTGGATTTAGACAGCTAAACTCTAAAATCCTTACAGGCTCTCTTGCACATTGCAAAATGGGAACAACACATTAGGAGGAAAAAGATTAGCCTTCTTTTAATTTTAAAAAAATGTTGGTGCAATTTTTCCAAGTTTAGTAGTCAGAAGTAATATTCTCATACTGTGGTGTTCAAACCAGAGTAATGTTCTGGTCTTGACATACTAGGCATATCTGTTGGTTTTAAGTAAGTTTGTGTAAGTTTGGAGATAACATGTGGTTGTTTGAATGAGAAATGATCATATTGTGCTCAGATAGTTGAAAACTTGGTTACCAATTGGTGGGCTGTTTAAGGATATCTAGGAGGTGTGTACTTGCTGGGTAAAGTATATTTCAGGAAACAAGCTTTGAGATGATACAGTCTTACCCTATTTGCTGTTTAAGCTTCTTGATTTCATTTGAAGATGTGAACACTCTGCTTCCTGCTCCTGCCACCATACCTGCAACTTGTTTCTATTCCCTTCTCCTATAATGGACACTTATCTTTTTTTTTATTTTTATTTTTATTTTCTATATTCTATGTTTACATTCCAAAGGCTTTCCCCTTTCCCAGTTCCCACCCACCATAGTTCCCATAGTTCCTCTCCCCCCCAACTATTCCCCAATCATTCCCCCTCCCCCCTCGGTTTCTTTACTAAACTGGATGCAATCTTATCTTTTTGAAATTGTAAATCAAAATAAACTCTTTCTTTAATTTCTTCTGTTATGGTGTTTTATCACAAATAAATGATTAAATAATTCATCCTGGTAAACAAGCTTCTACATAATAAAGTGTTCAGATAGAGAGGTCAATACCTTCTAACAGAGAATATCTAGGGCCATAATGGGTATACAATAAGACAGAAAATACTGAATCATTAATGACCCAACTAAGTTTTATTGGTTTTAACTCCTTAACCCATTTCTTTTTTTCTTTTTCTTTTTTTTTTCGTTTTCTTTTCCTTTTTCTTTTTTTTTTCTTTTGTTTTATTTTTGAGACAGGGTTTCTCTGTGTAGCCCTGACTGTCCTGGAACTCACTCTGTAGACCAGACTGGCCTCAGACTCAGAAATCCACCTGCCTCTGCCTCCCAAGTGCTGGGATTACAGGCGTGTGCCACCACTGCCTGGCTGCCTTAACCCATTTCTATTCATGAATTTCTACAAACCTCTAAGTCCTGGGAAAAATCTCTATAGAGTTAGCAAGAATGGTGATCTTCAATCTGTATGAGACAAAATATAATATAAATAAAATATAGTTTGCATAAATAAGCTCTATGCACCAGGTATCACTCTAGATAGATAGATAGATAGATAGATAGATAGATAGATAGATAGATGATAGATAGTATCTGTGTATATGTGAATACATGTATGTCCCTTCCTTTCCTTAATCCCCTCTTCCTGTTCCTCCCTGAATAAACTCTTTTTTTTTAATTTTTTTAATTTTCTATATTCTATGTTTACATTCCAAAGGCTTTCCCCTTTCCCAGTTCCCACCCACCATAGTTCCCATAGTTCCTCTCCCCCCAACTGTTCCCCAATCATTCCCCCTCCCCCCTCGGTTTCTTTACTAAACTGGATGCAATCTTTAAACTCTTAAAGAGAATATTTTATAGGTGCGAATGACCAGACATATATGTTGATTTTTCTCACTATAAGATATTCTTTGCTTCAATTAAAAAAAATCAATGAATCAATATGTTTGGATCTCAAAAAAATTTAGGCAGATACAAAGGGAGAGATTAACTTCATATTGTTAGAAATTTTTCAACACAAAATTTTCAATTTTGAATAGTTGCTAAAATGTGATAAAATCAATGCTTTTTTAACTTATTTACCAGAGTTAAAGCTAAAACACATGCATAGGCCTCACAAAAATCTGAATCTTTTCTCTTTCATTTTGCTGAGCAATGATTTTTAAAGACTTGTCAAGAATAATAATATTCTATCCTGGGGTGAGGTATTTATGCTGTGATCTGCTTCACTGTTCATCTCATGAACCATTTCCAGTCCATGAATGAAAATAAGAATATTTCTTTTTAGTAAGACCTGACTGATAATCTGGCTTCTACAGTTAATTTTTGATGCACATTTTTTCATATTTTAGAAAAATCCCTAGTAAGATCTTATATTTTTCTTTGTATCTAGCAGAGATTGATTTGCTAATCGCCCACTTTAGTAATTAAGGACAGGGACAAATTCCTTCTCATATGCTATATGGCCATTATTGGAATGCCTAACAATAGAAAATTTCCTAGGAAAATGTTCAAAGTATAAAAGTTAATAATCTGAAACCCTATTTTCATTAATTATATAAAAATTCAGCTCTACCCCATAAATAGGTCACAGGGGCTATTGTAATGAAATTTTATTGTTTTCCCCCTCTTTCACTTCCCTCTACCCTTCTTCTTTTCAGTACTGTAGATCTAATCTACTGCCTTTCATATGATAGGCAAGTGTTTTAACACTGAGCTATATTCAAAGCTGTTTTTTTAAGGTGAGATTTGTTCTAAGATGTCACATTTTCTTCAATATTACTGTGAATTTCCAATCATCCTGCTTTAATCTGTTATGTAGTTGGAATGATAGATATGTATAATAATGTTATATATTATAAAAACTAATTAAAGAAATAACGTGATACAAGTGTTTCTTTAGATAATACTATTCTGAATCTTATGTTTTATTTAATCACTTAATAGAATTACTTTTCTTAAATTTTAGTCCTGAATATTGACCTTGATATTATATGAAATTGAGAAATGAAGATTACAATCTCATAGAATATCAATTAATGAAGGCCTTGATTTAAATATCAGGTACCAAATGCACCAAATTTAAGATTTTCCTTCAGGCGAACAATGGTAAATGATCTCTAAATACATATTTTTCTATCAAGTAAGAAATTGAATATTTTAAAAAATTAGAATATCTAAAACCTAAACTAGCACTTCTCAACCTGTGGGTCATGATCCTTTGGAGTTTGAACAAATTTTTCCCAAGAGTCACATATCAGATATCCTGTACTTCAGATACAAACATCACAATTCATAACAGTAGTAAATTTATACTTATGAAGTAGCAACAAAAATAATTTTAAGGTTGGGAGTCACCATAACCTGAAGAACTATGCTAAAGTTTTCCAGTGTTAGGAAAGTTGAGAACAATTGGATTAATAGATATTGTCACTCTACTTTTAGGAGAAAAAAATAAGATTTGTTTTTAAAGTTGATGTGTTAGAAAGAATAGTCAAAAAATGAAGAAAAGGAAAAGATTACAATTAGATGTGTCAGAAACTCATTCAATAGGTAATTTAGACAGGAAATAAGTCAAAAATTATCACACATTATGTTGAAATGGAGAATCAAAAGAGTCCTGATGTAGAATGGTCTGTTCTATTTATAAGTCCTGGTCATTTCCATCTCATAGTTAATGAAAACTGAAAAAGAGTGTGGAAAAGGAAAGGCACAGCTAGAATATTTCTGTGGGCGAAGTCTGAAAGTAGAATATATGATTTGGCTAAATCTTTGTTTTTACATGATTACATGTAACTGAATGGAAATCTGTGAAATAAAGGTTATCTTTAGTTTCAGACAGAAAGGGATTGTTTATTTATTTAAAACTGCTGACATTTCTTTTTTTATTCTCTACATCTGATTAAGAAATACTCAGAAACACCTTAAAAATGTTCAACATCATTAGTCACTAGAGAAATGCAAATCAAAACAACCCTGAGATTTCACCTCACACCAGTCAGAATGGCTAAGATTAAAAACTCAGGAAACAGCAGGTGCTGGCAAGGATGTGGAGAAAGAGGAACGCTCTTCCACTGCTGGTGGGACTGCAAGCTGGTACAACCACTCTGGAAATCAGTCTGGCGGTTCCTCAGAAAACAGGGCATGACACTTCTGGAGGATCCTGCTATACCACTCCTGGGCATATACACAGAGGATTCCTCAGCATGTAATAAGGATACATGCTCCACTATGTTCATATCAGCCCTATTTATAATAGCCAGAAGCTGGAAAGATCACAGATGTCCCTCAACAGAAGAATGTATACAAAAATGTGGTATATATACACAATGGAGTACTATTCAGTCATTAGAAACAATGAATTCATAAAATTCTTAGACAAATGGATGGAGCTAGAGAACATCATATTAAGTGAGACAACCCAGTCTCAAAAGAGCACTCATGGTATGCACTCAATGATAAGTGGATATTAGCCTAGAATCTTGGGACACCAAAGATACAATCCACATATCAAATGATGTCCAACAAGAAGGAAGGAGTGTACACTGGTGCTAGAAAGGCTCAAAGCATCAGTGTAGGGGAATACCAGAACAGGGAATTGGGAAGGGGTAGATGGGGGAACACAGGGAGGGAAAAGGGCATGTGGGACCTTTGGGGGCAGGGAACGAGAAACATGGAAATGAAATATAAATATAGTGTATATCCAAAAAATGTCAAAAAATAAAAGAAATACTCAGTTGGAAGGATATAATAATGTCTAATTCAGTTCTCAGCATCCACATTGTGTCTCACAACCATCCCTAGCTTTAGTTCCAGGATGAATATGGTCTGTATACATACACAGAAAACACTCAAACACATAATATATAAATAAATACAGGAAAAGAAAAAGTATGTAATAACAACAACAAAAAATTACTCAGTTGAACACTTGTATTTCCATGGGTAGGAGTCTCCTAACATTTTACACCGTGGCTCTTAGCCAAACTCAATTTAGCTGCAACTTGCATACTAGAGGACAAGGACCAATAATCATCTTATTTTACAATGTGCTATGTGATCATATCCAAAGGTATCTGTTAGATGGAGATTATTTTCATTTTTACTTATTAGGAAAGGCACAGAACATGTGTGTGGAAGTTATTTCAGAAGTTGTACTTTCCTTCCTCCGTGTGGGTTACCGAAATACAACTGAGGTCCTCAAGGCTTGTCAGAGAGGACTTTAGCCACTGGGGCATTTCACCAGCTATAGTTTTCATTCGTAATCATTTAATTGCTGCATATTTATTCTTAAACATTTCCTGCTTATATGCTATTATTATAACAGATATTGAAATACAATAAGTAGCTAAGGATAAAACAAATCTCAACATATTTTTGAAAAGTGTCTCATATATCAGAGGCTGACTCTAAAACCCCATATGAGGCTGAGGATAATCTTGAGCTCCTGACGCTCTTGCACCCATCTCCAAGAGAGGATTACATGCATATACTACTATACCTGTTTTATGCAGTATTGTGGCTAGTATCAAGGAATTGGTTCATGTAAGGTAAACTCTAAAAACTGAAATATGTTTCCATCCCCTAGGATATTTTCAACATTTGTTTGTTTATTTGCTTGCTATATCTGTTCATATGAACACTGATAGATTACTCTGGTGATAAAACAGGATTCTGGAGAGATTACAAAACATTGCTCAGCATTATCTGTCAGCATATAAAGAAATGCCTTTTGAGACAGTCTGTCTTCCAAGGTAGCCTGCTTTCCCTTGGGCAAAGTCTTATAGGAGGAGAAAAATGCAGGCTAAGGTTGCAATTATTTTCTCATTCTCAAGCCCCTCATACTGCCTTATAAAGTGCCCCAGTCAGTTTTTCCCTTGACAGGCCCCTCATTTTCCCAAGGGAGTAAGAGGATACCCCTTGATGTGTACACTAATAAAAACAGTCTTATTTGTTGTGACTCCTGTCTCTTTCGGCCATATGTGAACATATGGTGCTGACTCTTTGGAAGGAAATATGAGCTCATTGGCATGGTAGGGGCAACTGTATCTCTCAGGCAGCTACTTTATTTCATTCACATCTTTCTCCTGTTTTGTTCTGACAGAGACTAACTTCCAGACAAGAGACCAATTCTCCATTTGAACAGATTATACATCCAACACAGCCAATGTTTCAGGATAAGGGAACTTGTGTGACCTAACTCAAAGGGTCCCAGTTATGTATTACAGGAGCTCAGTCTGTCTTGTTTTGAGACTGCTTATTCAAACATTCTGGGAGCTTTCCCCATCCTGTGAGCCTTGCTAAGTCTAGAGTTTCAGAAACTTTCTGCCAGCCTGAATGAAACTCACTCAGGCAAATATTGCAGGACCTTTCTACTGGCTTTGTGGTCTCTTGACTCCTGGAGGGCATCAGGATTGGAGAAGCCCCTACTACTTTCTGATATGTTTGGTCAATCCAGAACATCACAGATATATATGAGCAAGAGGATTTGACCCCTTTTATACTTTGAGTCTACTCAGAACCTACCAAAGGTTCCAAATCACACACCCTTAGCCTGTCTGAAGACTTATCTAACAAGAAGGTTCCTTTAGAGAGACCTCAGACTGGTGATTTGTTCAGCTATTGGTATAAATTTGGCCTCAATATACATTTGACAATGGCTACATCTGTCTGCCCTAAATCAGAAACTTTCCATTTTAATATCTAAGTTGATTAAGATAACTTTATAAAATGGAGAATCCCCTCAAAGTAGCCTTTTTTACTGTCTCTGATAGAACTGAATAGCTCTAACTCCCAGCCTGAAGTCAGAGGAAGAAAAAGAGACAATTCAAATAGTGATTTTAGGCTTTATCTCTAAGTTCTTAAGTTCTCAAAAAGTTTTTGCAATCATTCTCTTCCAAAAAGTTCTCTCTATGAAGTTCTCTCTCCTCTCTTCTACTAACCTTACATTTCCTCCCGGTCTGTTGTTGTAGTAGTAGTAGTAGTAGTAGTAGTAGTAGTAATAATAATGCCCTCATTCCAAATGCCTTTACTCTCAATGCTTTACAATGTAATCTTTCTGAGTGTTTTGACCTTTTCCAGAATAATAGATCACATAGTATTTCCAAGTATCACTTATTTACAAAAGTTCACTAAAAGTTCAAACATAAATTCAAGTCATAAATTGAATAAGAAGTTTAGAACAGAGAATGTTTCCATGCATATCCATTAAGAGTAGTAATCTGGATAAACATCCATTATCTATCATTAGCTCTACAAGTTCATTGAAAGTTACAAACCATAATTTTCTGACTAAGGTATTATTGATGTTTTGTATAGATAAACTCAGTCAATTTTTTTTTATCTTCTGTCCTTGTACCTATAGTAAAGCATTATCTCCTTTTGTATAACCTTTGGTGAATTGTTTTACAACCTTTTGGAATGTACTCCAAGTTGTAGATAACTGCTTGCTATCTCAGAAGCAATTAACTCCTGACATGAGAAAACTGGCAGTTTTCATTGAAGTTTTCACATCAGAAAGGACTTAATAGCAGTCCAATTATAAAAGATCTTATTAATTACTAATATGATTTTAGAAATGTTTATAGAATCATCACTAATAATTAAGAAATAATCTATATGGCATCACTATGAAGTGTACCTTCTTTGTTTTGCAGAAATATGTTCAACAGGGTAGGCTTATACTGAGTGATTATGTTATATATTCAAGAACAACAGGAAAAGCATATTAATAGCAGGAATATTTTATATATGGTAATATTATTGGCCTTGCCCAAAGAAACAAAACCATCATAGATTTATAGTCTATGGCAGAATCATCTCATGAAGATCCTTGCTAGTTTTTAGCTTCTCCTTGATGGCTCTTGGCACTTGCCACACAGCTCCCACTAGCAATCCACTGCAAATCTTGAATGCCTGTCATTTTTAATAGGTTCCCCAAGCCTACTTATCTAACTGAGATAGAAAATTTTCTGTTCTTGAGACACTTTTGCCTTATGCTTATGATCTGTCTTTGTTTCTGCTCCACCAATCCCGAATATTCTTACTTTTATTTTGAAAATTTTCTGTTTTAATGGTCTCTTAATAATAGGTATTTATATTATGGGCAACTTGTTGCCTTTATAAGAGGAAAAAATACTTGTTATGCTTTTGAAGTTTTCTGCACTGGTTATGGATAGGAAAGTAACTAGGTTCAGTCTTCCAGATTCAAATATTTTGGGAGTATGGATAATATTGGAAGATTGTCACATATTGTTTTATTTCACTGAAAGGCTGGCTATAAGAAGAAATTTGGCCTGCACACAGCAGACATGTTTATCTAAATGTTTCTTATAAGACTCTGTAATATGGAGAAGGAAAAAATACAAAACATTCAAGCAAAAAGACACCATGTGCTTGAGAACCGCTAAGAGGTTTATTAACTATTTCCAGTAAATAATATCATTTCATAATATTTAAAATTTCCCGTCAAGGTAAATATTAATTTTATGATTCAGAACTGTCAAGGCTGGCCTAAAGCCTTCCTAGCCTCAGTTAACCTCTCTGTCTTACCAGCTTTCAAAACACCTTAGAGAATTTTATACCAGCTTAACATCCTTCAGAAACAACTCAATTATTTTTCTGCCATGGTACTCCAAAATTTAAAAAGACTAGAATTGACTATTGCTTAAGCATCAGATTCATGTCTTCTGCTCTCACACCAAGAAATCCCAAATGGTTTGAGATGAGGCCCAAAGACACAGGGACCAGACAAATATTCAACCATAAGCCTCCTCCTATGTATATGCTTTTGGTCCAATTTTGGATCCTCCTTTTGATCACTTCTTTCCTCCTTCCTATTCCCTTACTAATGTTTTCCTTCCATCTTTTATATATTTTACTTACTGAATTTCCACCTATACCCAAATAAAATGTTCCTTGTAAGCTCTCTCAATGGTTCTTTCCCTATAAGAGCTACATCTGTTTCTAATACATCTTTACAAAGATGTTTTAGGTGCTGTAGAGAAGCTATGGCTGCAGGGGACTTTTATCTCTTTTACTCAAGGCCAGTCACAATTCTCTATATTAGTCCTCTGTTTTCTCCTGTTCCCTTCCTTTGATGCTCTGTAGCTCTCTGTTGCTTCTGATAGTTCACTTTGGTGCAATACTCCTGTCAGTGAGATTAGTCACTGCCAATCTGAATCAACTCTAGATCTACTTCCTCTCAGTGGCTCACTCTGACTCTCCCCACATTCTTGGGAAATCTCTGTTTCACTCTGTAACCAAATCTTCTATTCCTAAGCCTCTAATTATTATCTTTCAAAACTTATTTTCCAGAAAGGAAAGATTAAAATCCCATGATCCATTGCAGTCCATAAAGTTAAAAATCTTCTACTAAATGACCTAAGGACTCTCTCATTAACAGACATAAAACTAATCCCCTCAGACAACAATCCTTCTCAGCTTGAAGCAGTTAAGAAAGAATCAACGTCCTTCCCCATTCTTTTAATACCACACTCTATTTTTTTACTCCCCTCCCACTTTTTTAAAAATCTTTTAAGTATTGGAGTGATAGAGTAACGTGGTGGTAAAACAGAATTCATATGAATAGTACAAATGACATGACTCAGCTTTATTGGTCAGCACAGAATTGAATGTGTATAGGGACAGCCTGTTTCCCAAGAGAGTCTCTCTCCCCTTGAACAAACAATTTAAGGTAGGAGAAAAACATGGGTTGTGGCCACAAAAATTTTCTCATGTTCAAGTCCAACAGATCACCCCTATGAATATGTGACAACCTGCTTTTTCTCTTGGTAGACCTGTCAATTTCCCATGGAATAGAGGCTGTCCCTCCCTGTGTGCACAAATAACTACAGTCTCATCTACTGAAGGTGAGACTTTCTGCCTTCCATCTCTTTACACTGCCTCAGAAAACTATCAAGTACTTACCTTGGTGCAGATGTGAAGCTCAAAAAAAAAAAAGGATTTAGTTGTTGCCATCCACCACATCAGTTCCAAGAATAGAACTCACGTGGACAGGCTTAGTGACAGACTCTTGTACCCACAACCATCTCATTGACACTTCAAAATACTTCTAAAGTGAATTGAAACATGCTATTATCCTGTAGTGAGCTGCCTCTAATTCAGAGACCCTTCTTTTGACATCTTTGTCATTGAAACTGTTACGTTTGCTGATTTGTTTTCAGTGCACCGAACAAAGTAGAAGTGATAGCCTTAGAGACAAGGATACAAAAGAACTTGTCATCAATTTTTGCCTTTAATTCATATGTTTGCTCTGAGGGAATTCAGTAACTATATTGTAAGCTGCACTATGGAGTCAATAGCTTGAAAGGGAACTTTTGTCTGTAACTAATACCTAATAAGGAATTAAAATCTGGCAATAGAAATATGAGTAATTCCAGAAGCTACACTTATCCACTTGAGCCTTGAGATGCATCCTCAGCTGAAACTTGATTTCAGGCACATAAAACATGTTTTTTAATTTTCTATATTCGTTGTTTACATTCCAAAGGATTACCCCTCGCCATATGTCCCATAAGTCCTCTTCCTCCCCCCCCGCACCCCCCCCCCGCCTATTCCCCAATCACCACCCCACCATTTCTCTGTTCTGTTCTGGTACTCTCCTACAAAACTGGATCCAGTCTTTTCAGGACCAGAGTCCTCTCCTTCCTTCTTCTTGGGAATCTTTTGACTTGTTAATTGTGTCTTGAATATTCAGAGCTTCTGGGCTCATAAATATCCACTTATCAGTGATTGTATTTCAAGTGTATTCTTTTGTGATTGGGTTAACTCATTTAGGATGATATTTTGCAGATCCAACCATTTGCCTACAAATTTTATGAATTCATTATTTTTAATTGCTGAGTAGTATTCCATTGTATAAATATACCACATTTTCTGTATCCATTCTTCCTTTGAGGGACATCTGGGCTCCTTCCAACTTCTGGCTATTACAAATAAGGCTGCTATGAACATAGTGGAGCATGTGTCTTTATTGTGTGCAGGAGAATCCTCTGGGTATATGCCCAGGAGTGGTATGACAGGGTCCTGTGGAAGTGTCATGCCCAATTTTCTGAGGAACCACCAGACTGATTTCCAGAGTGGATGTACCATCTTGCAGTCCCACTAAGAGTGTAGGAGTGTTCCTCTTTCTCCACATCCTTGCCAGCATCTGTTGTCTCTTGAGATTTTACTCTTAGCCATTCTGACTGGTGTGAGGTGGAATCTCAGGGTTGTTTTGATTTGCATTTCCCTGATGACTAATGATGATGAACATCTCTTAAGGTGTTTCTCAGCCATCCAAATTTCTTCTGATGAAAATTCTTTGTTTTGCTCTGTACCCCATTTTTTGATAGGGTTATTTGGTTCTTTGGGGTCTAACTTCTTGAGTTCTTTGTATATATTGGATATTAGCCCCCTGTCAGATGTAGGGTTGGAGAAGATCTTTTCTTACTTAGTTGGTTGCTGTTTTGTCCTTCTGACCGTGTCCTTTGACTTACAGAAACTTTGTAGTTTTATGAGGTTCCATTTGTCAATTCTTGATCTTAGGGCATAAGCTGTTGGTGTTCTGTTCAGAAACTTTCCTCCTGTGCCCATGTCCTCCAGGGTCTTCCCCAGTTTCTTTTCTATTAGGTTCAGTGTGTCTGGTTTTATGTGGCGGTCCTTTATCCACTTTGAGTTGATCTTAGTACAAGTAGATAAGAGTGGGTCAATTCTCATTCTTCTGCATGTTGACCTCCAGTTGAACCAGCACCATTTGTTGAAAAGGCTATCTTTTTTCCACTGAATGGCTGTAGCTCCTTTATCAAAGATCAAGTGACCATAAGTCTGTGGGTTCATTTCTGGGTCTTCAATTCTATTCCACTGATCTACATGCCTGTTGCTGTACCAATACCATGCAGTTTTTAACACATTTTTTCTGTAGTACTGCTTGAGGTCAGGGATATTGATTCCCCCAGAAGACCTTTTATTGTTGAGTATAGTTTTAGCTATCCTGGGTTTTTTGTTATTCCAGATGAATTTCAGATTTGCTCTTTCTTTATCTAAGTCTCTCAAACAAAAAAAAGTACAGGACCAGATGGTTTTAGTGCAGAATTCTATCAGACCTTCAAAGAAGACCTAAGACCAATACTCTTCAATCTATTCCACAAAATAGAAACAGAAGGAACACTGCCCAACTTGTTCTACAAAGCCACAATTATTCTGATACCAAAACCACACAAAGATCCTACAAAGAAAACTACATGCCAATTTCCCTTATGAATATTGGTGCAAAAATACTAAATAAAATTCTTGCCAACTGAATCCAAGAACACATCAAAACGATCATTCACCATGATCAAGTAGGCTTCATCCCAGGGATGCAGGGATGGTTCAATATACAGAAATCCATCAATGTAATCCAATACATAAACAAACTCAAAGAAAAAAAACTGCATGGTCATCTCATTAGATGCTGAAAAAGCATTTGACAAAATTCAGCATCCTTTCATGCTAAAAGTCCTGGAAAGAACAGGAATTCAAGGCCCATACCTAAACATAGTAAAAGCAATATACAGCAAACCAGTAGCCAACATCAAAATAAATGGAGAGAAACTTGAAGCAATCCCACTAAAATCAGGGACTAGACAAGGCCGCCCTCTTTCTCCATATCTTTTCAATATAGTACTTGAAGTTCTAGCAAGAGCAATTAGACAACATAAGGAAGTCAAAGGGATACAAATTGGAAAGGAAGAAGTCAAACTATCACTATTTGCAGATGACATGACTTAAGCAACCCAAAAAACTCCACCAGAGAACTCCTACAGCTGATAAACAACTTCAGCAAAATAGCTGGTTATAAAATCAACTCAAGCAAATCGGTAGCCTTCCTGTACTCAAAGGACAAGCAGGCTGAGAAAGAAGTTAAGGAAATAACACCCTTCACAATAGCCACAAACAATATAAAGTATCTTGATGTGACTCTAACCAAACAAGTGAAACATCTGTATGACAGGAACTTCAAGTCCTTGAAGAAAGAAATCGAAGAGGACCTCAGAAGATGGAAAAATATTTCTTGCTACTGGATTGGCAGGATCAATATAGTAAAAATGGCCATCTTGCCAAAAGCAATCTACAGATTCAATGCAATCCCCATCAAAATCACATAAAACATTCTAACAGAAGCTGGGGAGATGTCTGGATGCTTAAGAATATATATCATAGAGAGGACTGAAGTTCAGTTTCCTGTATCCTGGTCCTTTTGATCACAACCACCTGTAATTCCAGTTCCAGAGGCATCTGACACAGTTGGCCCCCTTTGGAACCTACATATATGTGCACATATCCCTGCACTGGTACATGCACATAGTTTAAAATATTTTAAAAGTAAATATTTACCCAGGAATTATGGCACATGTTAGGCAGAGGTAGGTTGTATTTTGTGAGTCAAAGGTCAGCATGATTTGCATAGCAAATTATAATGCCATCAGGACTATATAGTAAGAACTTGTTTTAAAACATAAAAATAAATAAATAAATAAATAAATACATACATACATACATACATACATAAAAACTTGCACATATGCACACACAGAATTTGCCCAAGATCAAGATCAAGCTAGTTAAAATTTTCATTTCGAGTGGAGAGGGCTTACAATGTCATATTCTAGCTTGAGAACTATTGGCAGTTGATGGCTGCTAGGGAAAAGAAAGTCACTTTTTAATCAGAGGGTGTTCAAAGTTAGACTGACCATCATTCTCCAGTGGACTTGGTAGTATTAAAAAAAAAAAAAAAAGGAAACAAACCTTCCAAGGCGATGCATTCAGAAGGACCCAGGAAGGATTAGAAGGTAGAATTGGGAGGATAAAGATAAAGAAAGAAAGAAAGAAAGAAAGAAAGAAAGAAAGAAAGAAAGAAAGAAAGAAAGAAAGAAGCTCAACATCTTATAAAGGTGTTTATATGTGGGTTGGAATTGAGCCTTTTAGTACCAGTGCTCACCTAGGCTTCTGGCCAAATAAACCTGAGTTACCCAACTCTTAGAGTGGTACTAGGCTTCTCAAAGATCTAATTTCTGCAACAAATGGGAATTTACAGCTGCTCTAACACCATGCGCACACCCATTTTTTAGCAGAGGGTGGGGAATATCTGGTTGGGGAATGTAACACTAAAATAAGTCTTGCTACACCCCAAAGAATTTGAAGGTCTCTGTGACAGTGAAGTTCTGATATATCAAAGCTTGCCATCAACTTCGGTGGACAGGGATCTACCCTCTTTTAATAATGCTTTTATACTGGACAACATACTGACAGATATACACTATGGTATGGTTATTGACCCCAGCACAATAAGCACAAGACTATATCCTGGAACTGGCATGGCACCTGTGAAATCTAGCCCCGGCCCCTGGACCAGCAATAGCGGTGGGCCTCCATATTGCAACCAGGACACAGCTGGAAAGGCCCAGGCTCTGTAGGACATCCCTGCACCCTCTGGCCGAGCACCGAGGCGAGGCTGCATTCTGCAACTAGCTCGCCGGAGGGCCTCCATATTGCAACCAGGACACAGCTGGAAAGACCCAGGTAGACACCCCTTCCAGGGCTACCCTCACGGGGGATCTGCTAGGCTCTCGGAGCCAAGCAGGCCGAGTTCCTTGCAACCAGGACACAGCTGGAGAAGCACAGGTAGACAGACTCCAACAGGAGCTACAATCGCATGGGTGGCAGCCAGCTTATGATCCCTTAAAGCAGCAGTCACACATATTCACCAGTAGAGAAACAACAGGTGAGCCCAGCATCACAGGAGATTCAAACACCACCACTGACAACAAGGCCAACTAAAACCAGAAATAACCAGATGGCAAAAGGAAAACAAAGGAACGTTACTAACAAAAATCAAGGCAACATGACAGCATCTGAACCCAGTTCTCCAACAACAGGAATCCCTGCATACCCCAAAACACCAGAAAAACAAGACTTGGATATAAAATCACTGGTCAGGATGCTGGTAGCTGAACACATAGAAAAATCTCGTAAAGAAATAGAGGAGAAAATGGATCAAAAGTTAGAAGCCTTTACGAGGCAAATACAAGAATCACTTCAAGAAATTCAAGAGAAGATGGATCAAAGAGAAGAAGACAATAAGGAAGAAAGACAAAAGTCACTTAAAGAACTACAGAAGAACGTGGGCCAACAAGTAGAAGCTATGAAAGAGGAAGCACAAAAATCTATTAAAGAAATACATGAAAACACAATCAAGCAAGCGAAAGATCTGAGCACATCCATCCAGATACTAAAAACAGAAGTAGAAACAACTAAGAAATCACAGAGGGAGACAACATTGGAGATAGAAAACCTTGGGAAGAAATCAGGGGCCATAGATGCAAGTATCAACAATAGAATACAAGAGATAGAAGACAGAACATTTTTTATTTAAGCCATTACAGTAGCTAAGTCTAGCCGCAAACTCCTGATCCCTCCTGTACCTACTTCACAAATTCTGGGATTATTATTCTACCCACCATGATTTCACATATTAATTTGAAAAATATTTACTAATAGAAACAAAATACATTCCTCTGCACATTTCCTTGTAAAAGAAAATGCCATGATTTGGCATTAACTGTTGCAAAAATTTAAAATTTATTTGAAAAAGGTAAGAAATTTTACTCTAAATTTACCTAAAGTTGGTCCTTATACTGACTGCCTATTATACCAAGTAATACAGTTTAAGCAAAATACAAGGTATACTAAAATGTTTCATGTATATAGAGTACAAGTAAAAGCAAAATTAATCTATAAATTATGCTAGATGGTGAAAAGTAATCATTTCCTATGATGAGTAAAAAGGCATATGAGGAAGTATTTTTTAGAATGACACCATTTCTGAATTTTAAATTTTTTATACTTAAATATATTTCATAGTTTTAATTTTTAAAATGTAATATATGCAATTTGAGCCTCACTAATTTTTTTAATTTGACTTTTAATGATATTAGATTTCACTTTCTTCCTGGAAACATATTTATATGCACTTATTTGAGGGCATATTTTTTGCTAAATTTTAGTGTTTTGTGCATGAGGTCCTAGCATCTATAGATCAAACATAGGTATAGATCTTCTTTCACTAGAATCAGGGGCTTGCAGATTAAGGTAGACCAGGTGTTAAAGGAATCCTCCTTTCTCTGCCTCCCAAGCACTAAGATTAGACACACATGCAACAGCGTCCAGTTTTTTGTGGATTCTGGTGTCAATTTATGTTTCCATACTATCAATGTAAGTACTTTACCAACTGATCTACTTCCTTTGTCCAGGTTAGGCTTATATTACTCAAAAATTTTGTAAAATGGTATGGTAAAGTACCAGAATTATGATAGTTACAAAATCAACATTTTCTTTTTAATATTTATGGAATTATTGGCTTTTATTATTTGAAAATGATTTCATGTTTTAAATTATATTTTGTGTGTCTGAGTGTTTTGCCATCCTGTAAGCCTGTACAACACATATACTTCATACACTCAGAGGCCAGAAGTGGATATCAAATTACCTGGGGTATGGAGTTATGGACATTTATAAGCTTTCATGTTGATACTGGGAATCCAGGTTCACTGCAGAAAAGCCAATGCTGTTAAATGCTGATCCATTGCCTCATCCCATTTAAATATTATTTTAGATTTAATGGTTAAGTTACTGTTAAATTCTATTTGAGCCCCATCTTAGTTTAATAATTTTGGAGAGGCTATTTAAATTCTTAGAACTTAAGTTTTCTCTCTATTTAAACAAGTTTCCTGTGAAGAACAAGTGAGAAATTATGTTTGCTTATATATAGTCCAGTATATTTCTACACTTGAATGTTCATAGAGTAGTGCTAGAGATAAACAGAGGGGTGAGAACCAAGAGAAATAATGTATAATGCAATGTAAAACCACAATTCAAATTGTATTTTGAATCAAACAATCTGTCATAGGTCTTCTAAACTATCTTCTAATGAAAACTTCCAAGAAACCTTTAATTCTCCCTAAAATACATATTTAAAATAGTATAATGGTTGCTGGAGAGGTGGATCAGCAGTTAAGAGCACTGACTGCTCTTCTAGAAGACCTGTGTTAGATTCCCAGCACTAATATAGTAGTTAATAACAATCTGAAACTCCAGTCCCTGTGTATGTCATGCCCTCTTCTGGAATCTGTGATCATCAAGTACATACAGGGTACACATACATATATGTAGGCAAAACACTCATGCACATACAATAAGAATAAAATAAATATTAATAAAATAGTATTATGGGTACTTGCCACCAAACTTAACTTGTGTCCAATGTCTGGGAACAATATGGTGAAAAATCAGAACCAACTCCTGCAAGTTATCATCTATATTCTACTATGCAGTTCCACTCTGTTTCTGCCCCCACCTCAACTCCCCTCCTGCAATTCTCTCCAGTCAGCACTTCCCCTGCACCAAGTAGTTCACCAAACACAACCAAACAAATATAAATATCAGGTTTTTTTTTTAAGTCTCAGATGCCAACACTGCACAGTAGTTGTCTTGCAGCATGGCCTCTCACTGACCTCCAACAGAAAGGAGGTAAGAAGATGCATATACCATGACTCATACAACTCCAACTGCCTACAAATCCACCCATGGTAAAACACTTAGAAAACAACCACCTACAAAAACCTCTCCTGCAAGAGTGTGCCTTCTACTGGAGAGATGAAGAAACCTCATCCATATAGGCCTGATACTGGAGTACTCCTTGAAATATCAGGCACTTTAAAAAGTTGGCTAAACTTCTGATTTGCAAGGTTCTCTTCCAGTATCTGGTGGCAGAAATTGATCAGGATTTCAAAACAAATCTATGCTTCCAGGGTGCAGTTATTGGTGCTTTTCAGAAGGCAAATGATATCTATCTAGTCAGCCTTTTTTTTTTTTAAAGATACAGACCTGAGTAATATCCATGGCATACATCTAATGATCATGTCACAATATACCCAGATAGCATGCAGCACATGCAGAGAACATGCTTAAGAACTTGGGATCCATCTCAGGAGAGGGCACCAAGGTCAGACACTATTCCTGATGCTGTGATGTGTTTACAGATGGGAGCCTGGCATGGCTGTCCCATGAGAGACCCTACCAGCAGCTGACTGAGACATATGTAGATACTTATACCCAACCATTGGACTGAAATTTGGCACTGCTATCGTTGAATTAGGGGAAAGATTTTAGAAACTGAAGGGGAAAGCGACCCCCCAGGGAGAACAGCAGTCTCTATTACCTAGACAACAAGGAGCTCCTAGGGACTGAGCCACCACCCAAGAGCATGCAAAGGCCAGTCCTTGGCCCCTGAAATAAATATAGCAGAGTTTGCCTGGTCATGCCTTAGTGGGAAATGTGCCTAATCTTTGAGAAACATGAGGCCCCAGGGAAGTTAGGAGGCCTGCTGTAGAGGGAGTGCCATCTCAGAGGCAAGGGAGAGAAGGAATGGGATAAGGAATTATAGGAGGGGGGACTGAGTGGTGAGAACAATGACAGTAATATAAATAAGTAATAAAAATCTGAGGCAAAGATGCATGAGAGGGAACAGAAGGAGGTTTGTCAAGATGGCAGAAGCAGAGGACTCTCCTGGAGAACAGGAAGCAGCAGCACCTAAGCCCCTGTTTGCAGGGTTATCTGATGTGGCAATTTAACAGATCATTCCTGTAGAAGGAGCGATTACTATCCCCACAAGAGCTCGTGCTCAAGAACCTGACAGCTCCACACTAATGGTCCATTCATTGGACCATTATGCAAGATCTAAAAGCTGTGGGAAGGAAATTTATGCACATTTTATATCCAAGGAAAAGTAATGCCCTGTTAAGAGACTGGAATTTGTGGAGCCCATTGATAGTTTGTGTGGTGCTTGCATTGATGTTACAAAAGAGTCCCATTGATGGGGAGAAAGATGGAGGAGGTCCAGAGTTTGCAGAAGTATTTGCTATCATCTGGTTTGGAGCAGTTCTCATCATGCTAAATTCCAAGTCTCTTGGCCGAAACATTTCTTTTTTTTTCAGAGTCTCTGTGCATTAGGATACTGCATACTTCCCTTGAACATTGCAATGCTGATCTACCACCTGCTGCTTTTGGCAAGGCAGGGACCAATAAACTTCATGATTCACCTTTTTGTGGTGCTGATGATGTTTGTTTGGTCTGTGATAGCGTCTACAGCATTCTTTGCTGTCAGGCAGTCTCTAAACAGAAAAGCCCTGGCAGTGTATCCTGTCTTTTTATTCCTCTTTGCTATCAGTTGGATGATACTCACATTAACTCCATAAATCCAGAAACACACATTCAATACCAATGAACTGAAGGCTCACCTGAAACATATTGGTTATCAAAAACAACTTTCCCCACACTCGTTCAATTGTTGGGGTATTAAAAGGGAGTCGCATACCACTGTTGTCATTTATATAAGAAACTGATATTTGCAAGGCTGTCCTTTTCCTCTTAATGTTATTATTTTCAAATACTTGTACATACCATATTTGTGTCAACCAGTGACTCGAGCAAATAGATCCACTCTACAAATTACAGAGTTGGTGACCATCTTCAGTTTGGAGAATATTTGTTCAGGTGCAGGTCTTAAACACATTGCCTTATGACTATTAGAATATGCCTCTGTTCTTTTTAATTTTTTAAATTAGATATATTCTTTATTCACATTCCAAATGTTGTCCCCTTTCCTGGTTCCCCCCTCCCCTGAAAATCCCATAAGCCATCTCCCCTTCCCCAATCAACCATCCCCCTCTTCCCTGTCCTAGTATTCCTCTACACTATGGCATCAAGTCTTTTCAGGACCAAGGGCCTCTCTTCCCTTGGTGTCTAACAAGACCATCATCTGCTGCCTATGAGTCTGAAGTCATGGATTACTCCATGTGTACTCTTTGGTTGATGGTTTTGTCCCTGGGTGCTCTGGGAGTACTGGGTGGCTCCTATTGTTCCTCTTATGGCACTGCAAACTCCTTCAGCTCCTTGGGTCCTTTCTCTAGCTCCCCCATCGGGGACCCTGTGCTCAGTTCATTGGCTGGCTGAGAGTGTCCCCCTCAGTATTTGTCATGCACTAGCACAGCCTCCCAGGTGATAGCTATATCTGGCTCTGGTCAGCCAGTACTTGTGGGCATCAATAATAGTGTCAGGGTTTTGTAACTATATATAGGATGGATCCCTGGGTGGGGTAGTCTCTGGGTGGTCTTTCCCTCAGACTCTGCTCCACTCTTTGTCTCTTTATCTCCTTCTGTGGGTATTTTGTTCACCTTTCTACAAAGGACCCAAGGATCTATACTTTGTTCTTCCTCCTTCTTGGGCATCCTTTGATATGTGAAATGTGTCTTGGGTATTCCATGATTCTGGGTTAATATCTACTTATCAGGGTGTGCATACCATGTGCCTATTTTCATAAATAATATACTATATCTATTACTTTTATTTTCTTCCCCAAACTCGAGAAGGCAACAAGAGGTTAGGAACAAGGTTTGTAGATGTGGGAAGAGAAAATGTGTTAACTAGTTTCAGATTTTGATCAGAGGTACTGCTATACTTGGTTGGTCTTTTGTTTTTAAGCAAACAGCATATAAAGAATCAGCTTTTAAATATTTTTGTATACTTACCTTTCTGTCATGTGTAACAGTACCTCAGCTTAATTCTAGATTTTAATATTTCATACAATTTTATTAGTCAAACAAGCAACTCCCCTTTGAAGTTCTTGATGGTTTAATGTTTGAGTTTTTCTAAGTAGTAGAAGATCTCAGAAATCTAGGTTTATGGTTTGTAATGCATATTGTCATGTGGGCACCTTCCTTTAAGGTATAGCTTAGGGCATATCTAAAAGAACTTATTTTGTGCAACCCAACCTCAGACTAGAAAGGAAGGCTACACACCAGAAACGTGCATTTAACCAAATGGACATGGAGATCTAGTGTTCTGAATGATAAAGGAAGAGCTTGATAATAGAAGGATGATTGCATACATGATGAAGGGTTAGATGAGCTTACAGCTGCTGCCTTTCCATAGTGGACTCAACAGGTTTGTTGTTTGTTTGTTTGCTTTTTATTATATATGGAGGGGCTTCTTTTGGAGTTGGGCTAGGGAATAGAAATTTGTTTTGTGTGTTTTAGACTTTATTTGTAAAGCTAATAAGCTTCCCTTTTGATATGTACATTTTGCACATGTGCATCTACCTGTGTACTCTCAGATATTTATGCACAAGAGTGAAGGCTTTTCAGGGAATAGAACATCTGAGGCAGGTTGATTTTCAGACAAACAGGACTCCTGTAAGATAGTAAGAACTGATACCTTCTGTATGTTTCATATTGAACTCTAATAGATGAAGATTAGGAGTCAGAACACATTCATTGTAAATATGCAATTACTTGTAAAGATAGAAATTTCTTATTCCATGTGTCTTATCATAGAATTTAAATATTTATTTATTTTTGTATTTAAAGACTACCTTCATATAAATAAATGATTCTAAAAACATATTTTTTCTCATTCTCAGAGTAACCAAATGAGCAACTCTAGGCCAGGACTTGCTGTTGTCAGAGAATTCGGTTCGGATGCGAATGCTTCCATATTGTCTTGATTTCTCTTAGTAATGTTCCTATGTTTTGCCTTTTGCCATCTGGTTTTCATCTGGCATTAGGTGGTACTGTTGTCAGTGTCTGATGCTTGAACCTCCTCTAAGCCTGTAAGGTTATTTCTGCTCCTCTGGATGACTGGGTTTTCGCTGGCACAGTTTCCTGTCTGGGAGTGAAGATGGCAGTGGGGATCCCCTGCGGGTCTATTTCTAATACTTAAGATTTAATTCATTCAACAACTGAATGCCTTTCTATTTGGATAGATGTGGTGAGAATAAAGATTTTGCCTTAAAAAAATAGTTAAAAGTGCCATTTCAAGTGGCAGGCCTCCATATTGCAACCAGGACACAGCTGGGAAAGTGCAGGTAGAGACTCCGTCTGGGGCTAGAGCAGGGAGAGCTGCTAAGCTCTCGCCCACTGGCAGGCCCAGGCGCCTAGGCTCTGCAGCACGTCCCTGCGAGCTTAGGCTGTGCACCGAGGCAGCCGGAACCACCCAGCTCCCCAGGACCCCGGACCAGCAATAGCAGCAGGCCTCCATATTGCTTAGGCCGTGCAACGAGGCAGCCGGAACCACCCAGCTCCCCAGGACCCCGGACCAGTGATAGCGGCAGGCCTCCATACTGCAACCAGGACACAGCTGGGAAAGTGCAGGTAGAGACTCTGTCTGGGGCTAGAGCAGGGAGAGCCGCTAAGCTCTCGCCCACTGGCAGGCCCAGGCGCCTAGGCTCTGCAGCACGTCCCTGCGAGCTTAGGCTGTGCACCGAGGCAGCCGGAACCACCCAGCTCCCCAGGACCCCGGACCAGCAATAGCAGCAGGCCTCCATATTGCAACCAGGACACAGCTGGAAAGGTGCAGGTAGGGACTCCGTCTGGGGCTAGAGCAGGGAGAGCCGCTAAGCTCTCGCCCACAGGCGGGCCCAGGCGCCTAGGCTCTGCAGCACGTCCCTGCGAGCTTAGGCCATGCACCAAGGCAGCCAGAACCACCCAGCTCCCCAGGACCCCGGACCAGCGATAGCGGCAGGCCTCCGTATTGCAACCAGGACACAGCTGGGAAAGTGCAGGTAGAGATTCTGTCTGGGGCTAGAGCAGGGAGAGCCGCTAAGCTCTTGCCCACAGGCGGGCCCAGGCGCCTAGGCTCTGCAGCACGTCCCTGCGAGCTTAGGCCGTGCACCAAGGCAGCAGGAACCACCCAGCTCCACAGGACCCGGACCAGCGATAGCAGCAGGCCTCCATATTGCAACCAGGACACAGCTGGAAAGGCACAGGTAGACAGATTCCATCAGGGGCTACCACCTGGGGGGATCTGCTAGGCTCTCACTACTAGGCAGGCCCAGCAGTGCCTGCCAAGGCTCTGCTGCACTCCCCCACACTTCCCAGAGACCTCAGGCCGTGCACAAAGTCAGCGGGTGGCAGCCAGCTCCTGATCCCGTTGAGCAGCAATCACGTATAACCACCAGTAGAGAAACAACAGTTAAGCCCAGCCTCACAGGAGATTCAAACACCAGCCAGTGACAACAAAGTCAACTAACACCAGAAATAACCAGATGGCAAAAGGTAAACGAAGGAATGTCATTAACAGAAATCAAGGCAACATGACAGCATCTGAACCCAGTTCGCCAACAACAGGAAGCCCTGGATACCCCAAAACACCAGAAAAACAAGACTTGGATATAAAATCACTGGTCAGGATGCTGGTAGCTGAACACATAGAAAAATCTCATAAAGAAATAGAGGAGAAAATGGATCAAAAGTTAGAAGCCTTTACAAGGCAAAAACAAAAATCACTTCAAGAAATGCAGGAGAAGATGGATCAAAAAGAAGAAGACAATAAGGAAGAAAGACAAAAATCACTTAAAGAAATACAGAAGAACGTGGGCCAACAAGTAGAAGCTGTGAAAGAGGAAACACAAAAATCTATTAAAGAAATACATAAAAACACAATCAAGCAAGCGAAAGATCTGAGCACATCCATCCAGGTACTAAAAACAGAAGTAGAAACAACTAAGAAATCACAGAGGGAGACAACATTGGAGATAGAAAACCTTGGGAAGAAATCAGGGGCCATAAATGCAAATATCAACAATAGAATACAAGAGATAGAAGACAGAATATCAGAAGCTGAAGATACCATAGGAACCATTGATTCAACAGTCAAAGAAAATACTAAATGTAAAAAGGCTGTAACCCAAAACATCCAGGAAATCCAGGACACAATGAGAACACCAAACCTAAGGATTATAGGTATAGACGAGAATGAAGATGTACAAGTTAAAGGGCCAGCAAATATCTTCTACAAAATTATTGAAGAAAACTTCCCCAACATAAAGAAAGAGATGCCCATGAATATACAAGAAGCATACAGAACCCCAAACAGACTGGATCAAAACAGAAATATATCCCGTCACATAATAATCAAAACTCCAAATGTACTAAACAAAGAAAGAATATTAAAGGCAGCAAGAGAAAAAGGCCAAGTAACTTATAAAGGAAGACCTATCAGAATAACACCAGACTTCTCACCTGAGACCATGAAAGCTAGAAGATCCTGGGCAGATATAATGCAAACTCTAAGAGAACACAAACTTCAGCCAAAACTACTTTACCCAGCAAAGCTCTCAATCGCCATAGATGGAGACATCAAGGTATTCCATGACAAAACCAAATTTGCACGATATCTTTCCACAAATCCAGCCCTACAAAGGATAATAGGGGGAAAACACCAAGACAAGGACGGAAACTACACCCAGGAAGAAGCAAGATAGAAACCTCCTCTCATCAAACCCAAAAGAAGGTAACCTCTCGAATATAAAAAAATAAATAAAATAAATAAATATAATTTCAAAAATGTCTGGAGGAAATAATTACTATTCCTTAATATCTCTTAACATCAATGGACTCAATTTCCCAATAAAAAGACATAGATTAAAAGACTGGATACGGAAACAGGACCCTACATTTTGCTGCATACAGGAAACACATCTCAGTGTTAAAGACAAACACTGCCTTAGAGTAAAAGGCTGGAAGACAATTTTACAAGGAAATGGTCTCAGGAAACAAGCTGGAGTAGCCATTCTAATATCAGATAAAATTGACTTCCAACCTAAAATCATCAAAAGAGACTCAGAAGGTCACTTCTTGCTGGCCAAAGGGAAAATCCACCAAGAAGAGCTCTCAATACTGAACATCTACGCTCCAAATGCAAGGGCACCCTCATTCGTAAAAGAAACCTTACTAAAGCTTAAAGCACACATTACACCTAACACAATAATTGTGGGTGACTTCAACACTCCACTCTCCTCAATGGACCGATCAGGAAAGCAGAAACTAAACAGGGACACAGTGAAACTAATTGAAACTCTGGACCAATTGGATTTAACAGATATATATATAGAACATTTCATCCTAAAGCTAAAGAATATACCTTTTTCTCATCTCCACATGGTACCTTCTCCAAAATAGACCATATAATTGGTCACAAGACAGATGTCAACAAATACAAGAAGATCGAGCTAATCCCATGCCTCCTATCAGATCACCATGGAGTAAGAGTGGTCTTCAATAACAACAAAAACAACAGAAAGCCCACATACAAATGGAAACTGAACAATACTCTACTCAATGAAACCTTGGTCAAGGAAGAAATAAAAAAAGAAATCAAAGACTTTTTAGAATTCAATGAAAATGAAGGTACAACCTACCCAAATCTATGGGACACAATGAAAGCAGTGCTAAGAGGAAAACTCATAGCTCTAAGTGCATCCAAAAAGAAACTGGAGAGAGCATACACTAGCAGCTTAATGGCACACCTTAAAGCCCTGGAAGAAAAACAAGTTAATTCACTCAGGAGGAATAGAAGACAAGAAATCATCAAACTCAGGGCTGAAATCAATCAAATAGAAACGAAGAGAACCATACAAAGAATCAACAAGACCAGGAGCTGGTTCTTTGAGAAAATCAACAAGATAGATAAACCCTTAGCCAGATTAACCAAAGGACACAGAGACAGTATACAAATTAACAAAATTAGAAATGAAAAGGGAGACATACCAACAGAAACCGAGGAAATTCAAAAGATCATCAGATCCTACTACAAAGGTCTATACTCAAAACAACTGGAGAATCTGGAGGAAATGGACAATTTCCTAGACAGATATCAAATACCAAAATTAAATCAGCATCAAGTAGATCAGCTAAATAGTCCCATAACCCCTAAAGAAATAGAAGGGGTTATAGAAAGCCTCCCAACCAAAAAAAGTACGGGACCAGATGGTTTTAGTGCAGAATTCTACCAGACCTTCAAAGAAGACTTAACACCAATACTTTTCAAACTATTCCACAAAATAGAGACAGAAGGGATACTGCCCAACTCATTCTTCGAAGCCACAATTATGCTAATACCTAAACCACAAAAAGATCCAACAAAGAAAGAGAACTACAGGCCAATTTCTCTTATGAATATAGATGCAAAAATACTAAATAAAATTCTTGCTAACCGAATCCAAGAGCACATCAAAACGATCATCCACCATGATCAAGTAGGCTTCATCCCAGGGATGCAGGGATGGTTCAATATATGGAAATCCATTAATGTAATCCACTACATAAACAAACTGAAAGAAAAAAACCACATGGTCATCTCATTAGATGCTGAAAAAGCATTCGACACAATTCAGCATCCTTTCATGCTAAAAGTCTTGGAAAGAGCAGGAATTCAAGGCCCATACCTAAACATAGTAAAAGCAATCTACAGCAAACCAGTAGCCAACATCAAAATAAATGGAGAGAAACTTGAAGCATTCCCACTAAAATCAGGGACTAGACAAGGCTGCCCTCTCTCTCCATATCTTTTCAATATAGTACTTGAAGTTCTAGCAAGAGCAATTAGACAACATAAGGAAGTCAAAGGGATACAAATTGGAAAGGAAGAAGTGAAACTATCATTATTTGCAGATGATATGATAGTTTACCTAAGTGACTCAAAAAACTCCACCAGAGAACTTCTACAGCTGATAAACAACTTCAGCAAAGTGGCAGGGTATAAAATTAACTCAAGCAAGTCAGTGGCCTTCTTGTACTCAAAGGACAAGCAGGCAGAGAAAGAAAGAAGGGAAATAACACCCTTCACAATAGCCACAAACAACATAAAGTATCTTGGCGTAACTCTAACCAAACAAGTGAAAGGTCTGTACAACAGGAACTTCAAGTCCTTGAAGAAAGAAATCGAAGAAGACCTCAGAAGATGGAAAAATATTTCTTGCTCCTGGATTGGCAGGATCAATATAGTAAAAATGGCCATCTTGCCAAAAGCAATCTACAGATTCAATGCAATCCCCATCAAAATCCCAACTCAATTCTTCATAGATCTAGAAAGAGCAATTCTTAAATTCATGTGGAGCAACAAAAAACCCAGGATAGCTAAAACTATTCTCAACAATAAAAGGACTTCTGGGGGAATCAATATCCCTGACCTCAAGCAGTACTACAGAGCAATTGTGTTAAAAACTGCATGGTATTGGTATAGCAACAGGCAACCAGATCAATGGAACAGGATTGAAGACCCAGAAATTAACCCACAGACTTATGGTCACTTGATCTTTGATAAAGGAGCCACAACCATCCGGTGGAATAAAGATAGCCTTTTCAACAAATGGTGCTGGTTCAACTGGAGGTCAACATGCAGAAGAATGCGAATTGACCCACTCTTATCTCTTTGCACTAAGATCAACTCCAAGTGGATCAAGAACCTCCACATAAAACCAGACACACTGAAACTATTAGAAAAGAAACTTGGGAAGACCCTGGAGGACTTGGGCACAGGGGAAAAGTTCCTGAACAGAACACCAATAGCTTATGCTCTAAGATCAAGAATCGACAAATGGGACCTCATAAAATTACAAAGTTTCTGCAAAGCAAAGGACACTGTCAGAAGGACAAAATGGCAACCAACAAAGTAGGAAAAGATCTTCACCAACCCCACATCCGACAGAGGGCAAATATCCAATATATACAAGGAACTCAAGAAGTTAGACCGCAAAGAAACAAATAACCCTATCAAAAAATGGGGCACAGAGATAAACAAAGAACTTTCACCAGAAGAAATCCGGATGGCCGAGAAACACCTTAAAAGATGTTCAACATCATTAGTCATCAGGGAAATGCAAATCAAAACAACCCTGAGATTCCACCTCACACCAGTCAGAATGGTTAAGATTAAAAACTCAAGAGACAACAAGTTGCTGGCGAGGATGTGGAGAAAGAGGAACACTTCTCCACTGTTGGTGGGATTGCAAAATGGTAAAACCGCTCTGGAAATCAGTTTGGCGGTTCCTCAGAAAATTGGGCATGTCACTTCCAGAGGACCCTGGCATACCACTCCTGGCCATATACCCAGAGGATTCCCCTGCATGCAGTAAGGACACATGCTCCACTATGTTTATAGCAGCCTTGTTTATAATAGCCAGAAACTGGAAGGAGCCCAAATATCCCTCAAAGGAGGAATGGATACAGAAAATGTGGTATATTTATACAATGGAATACTACTCAGCAATTAAAAATAATGAATTCATGCAATTTGTAGGTAAATGGTTAGACCTGGAAAATATCATCCTGAGTGAATTAACCCAATCACAAAAGAATGCACATGAAATGCAATCACTGATAAGTGGATATTAATGAGCCCAGAAGCCCTAAATACTCAAGACACAAATAGCAAGTCAAATGATTCCCAAGAAGAAGAAAGGAGAGGACCCTGGGCCTGTAAAGATTGCATCCAGTTTAGTAAAGAAACCGAGGGGGGAGGGGGAATGATTGGGGAACAGTTGGGGGGGGGGAGAGGAACTATGGGAACTATGGTGGGTGGGAACTGGGAAAGGGGAAAGCCTTTTGAATGTAAACATAGAATATAGAAAATAAAAAAAATTGCTAAAAAATAGTTAAAAGTAAAAATTATAAATGAATGTAAAAATAAAACAGTATATTCAAATATGTAAAATAAATAAAAATTGCAAGAACCATTTAAAATAAAGAAATCCACTATGAAAGAAACATTTAATTTTCAAAATGAATTTTCCCTTTTTCCGTTATCAGTAGTTCTGAATGCTAAATATGTTCAGATAGTGTCAAAAGATACTTAAACATATCTTTGTGAATTGAAAAATAGAAGATAATAATCAGGTATTGACAATATTTCCATTTTCATTTCTGCGTGATTTTTTTATATAAATACAAGATGGAAAGCAAAATGTTTCACTGAAACATTTCAATAATTCAACCTTATAACAAATACAAATAAACCTGCTCACATATTCTGGTTAATACATTTTCGTCATATAGTAGATGCCATGCATTCATTATACATCTAACTGATTTGTCCTGCAGGAAAGTGTTTTTTATGTTGTCTGTCTTCAAGGCTTTTTCTGCAAGTTTTCTGCTAAAATACACTGAACTACATAAAAAATAAAGAGTAGTATTCTTGTGAACTTGCCCTCTCCATCTTCAAATTTTCATGATTCAGAAAATAAATATTGATATTTACTGAATGTTCTATCAGGATATAAAAAATAAGTCTGAATTTACTCTCATGCACTTTTGAAATTCAAATTTTGATAATTTAAAATAGTAGGTGTACCAGGAAGTAGACAAAAGAATATGATTTCTCTGTATTATGTTTCTGGCTCATAGCATGCTAGAATGAACATTGTTGGCAACTTGGACTAGCAAAACTCTGGAAAGTTTGGCCTGTTCATTAGCAATTATTCTTTATTATATTTTTTTTCAATCTCTAGTCTTTTCCACACCTGTCCTTTTAAGGAAATGCTGTCTGCAGATGTCTTTTTTAAATGTACAGTTTGTCATGTTACAACTTTATGCAACTAAATTCTGTGCATAATTAGGAGACTACTGCATGAAGGACATGGGAATCTCTAAAGAACTCTCCTGTAGATATTTCAAATTGGAATTAAAATAATGTTCTGAGAAACTGTATCAAAAGTAGAGTTTCATTTGATTATTAAATTGAAGTTGTTTTCCCCACTGTCTCACAAGATATAACTTTAGTCTGTATGTCTTGTTATACATTAACAGGACCAATTTATGTAAACATAAAAATCATGTGCAATTTCTAACTACTACACTACCTTTACAATTTATTAAATAATTTATTATCTTGTCATGTGTATGGTCTATACACATATATATGCATGTGAAGCTGTCTTCCTCTACTGCTGTCCACTGCATTTTCTTGATGCCAGTTTTCTCACTGAACCTGAAGCTTCCTGCAGCTGCCTAATAGACTCAGGGGAATCTGCCTCCCAAGGCTGTGTCACCTCCTAATCCTGTGGTTACAGTCACATGTACCCTTACCCAACTTGGTGCTGGATATATGAATTCCAGTTTTACTGTTTGAAAATCCAAGAGCTCTACCAACTGAGCCCTCTCTGTGGCTCCATTTTTATCTCCAGGGTTTGCAATATACTCAGCCTTCCCATGATCTTAGTATGTATTGCATACAAGAGAGCACTTGACTGAGGGGTGAAGTAACAGGTTTTTACCTATATATTTCTCAGATTAAATATTACTTTTCCTTCTGTAGATGAGAAATTTGTCAATAGAGAGATAACACACATTATATATCTATTTGATACATTATGTATATATTTATATATTTATTTAAATTTCTTCCTTTATCACCAATTAATACCCCAACAAGGTAAATATTACAAATCCCACTATCTTAGAAATTTATCTCACATGCTTTTAGGGCACAAGAGTTTGCACAGCTCAAGTTCTGTTATAATAACAGAAACATTCTGGGTGAGACATGTTTAAGCAAGTCTTTAAAAAATAGTATTTAAACTTTACTTGGCTGTAGGTATTGGCTAACACACACACACACACACACACACACACACACACACATATATGTGTGTGTGTGTGTGTGTGTGTGTGTGTATGTATGTATATATGTAGTCTGTACACATGTGCCTGATGCTCACAGAGACTACAATAAAGCACCAGATTCCTTGGAACTTGAATTCTGGATAGTTGTGAGCTACTATGTGGGTAGTAGAATTGAACTCAGATCCTCTGCAAGGGCAAGGTCTCTAAAGCTCTAAGAAATCCCTCTAGGCCCTAGCTAAGATGTACTAACACATTTCTTTCCTTGTTGGTTTGATTGCTTCAGATATTACAAACTTAAGTAAAAAAATTATGTAAGAAGCATTGGGTATGAAAATATGAGAGCAAATGTAGGTGGGGATATCTCTGAACATTAAGGCAGGACTGGAACAGGTGCTGATTTCCAAAAAAACCAAACCTGATCCATATGTTATGGTCTGATCATCCTGCAGAACAAGGCACTTCTTTACAAAAAGCTAAAGAATACAAGAGAAAATATGCAGATCTGGAATACTTGTGGACTGTGGTAATACCCAACACAAACAAGGGTAAGCCCACATATGAACAGCATTGTGGATGAACATATCTACCCTGGCATATGTACCCTTACTGTGTGAAAAAAAATGTAAACCACTACTTTATCTTTTAAATCCTTTTGCCAAATACCTATCATGACAAAAAAAAATCTGAGATACAGCCAGGAAAACCTGAAAGATTTAGGTTAACTGACTTAATATAGTAAAAAAAAAATCTATGCAGAAGGTCCTTGTTTTACAAACAGCAAACGAGAAAGGAACTACCAAATTAGTCAGTTTTTATTGCTTTGGCAGTCACTAGAAATTAACAGTCACCAATGTTGTGTTAATATTGATAGCATACATACTACCCATTTTTAAAGGATGGTATAAACTCAGGACCATAGTTTAATAACTCTCTTCTCTTTATGTCCTCTCATTTTTACACATAAGTTGTACATGTGTATAAATACATTTGCAGGCTTTTTTTCTGTGAAGAACCAGAGTTTATATCAGGAAATTTCAACTGCTCTCTACTTTCTATGGAGGCACAGGTCTCTTGCTGAACCCAGGATCACTGTTTTTATTAGTTTGGCTAGCTAGCTTGCTCCAGAGATTTTGTCCCACTTCTCAAACTCAGGATTACACTGGCAACCCGTCAAACCCACCAATCTTTTATATAGGTTCTAGGTATGTAAACTCCAGTATTTCTAATTGTATAGCCAGTGCTTTACCTACTGAGCCATTTCCCAAGACTCTATGCCTTATTTTAAACCACAGTGCAAATTTCAGACTTACTGGTTTCTGCAAGCAAGTTTCTTTGGGATCTCTGCTGACCCTTTCTTAAAAATCAACATGTGCAGTCTTCTTCAGACTTTGAGGTTCCCAGGTATTTATCCCTAACACTGAATCTCAGGGAACAGTGAAAACGATTAACTCCTACTCCAAAGTATAACTTATTGTAAAAATTTCTCTACATGCTTTCATGGGAGGAAACACAATACCCATTTTAGGAAGAATTATTGAAGGACAGCCACTGTTGGGATGTTCAATTATATCCTTCATTTGAACAATAATCTGGAAAGAAGGATGTGTTTTAATTTGTGGAAGTTTAGGGAAGTTGAGTGTTTGCATTTCCTGACCATAAACAAATATATATATATAATATATATATATATAATTTTATATATAAATATAATATATATATATATATATATATATATATATATATATATATATATAAATAAAAGAGTTTGGTCACTCACCATGCACAATTTACATTAAATAGTGCACACACTCAAAATAAAACAACTTAAACTCTTCTAAATTATATTGCAATTTTAAACACTGTTTAGATGCCAAAATTCATTTTGATTTCTTTTAAATGTATTTTCTTTTTATATTTTGCCTGCAAGTGTGTCTGTGTACTAAGTGCATGCCTAATGTCCTTGGAGGCCAGAAGAGAGTTTTGGATGCTGTGGACAAGGAATTACAGCCAGTTGTGAATTGTCATGTTCACGCTGGGACTCAACCTGAGTTTTTCGGAAGAGCCACCCCTGCTCTTAACCACTAAGCCACACTTCCAGCCATCAAAAGCATTTTGCTAATAGTTTTATATCAAGTATTTTTATAAAAATACAAACCATCTGTTATTGCTGTTGTTAGAGTTCCAACATAAAGGAATTACTTAAATTTAGTGGGAAACTCGTAGAAAAACATTAACCAAGGAGGATTTTTTAGAAGGTAAAAAATGGTATTTCTCAATCATGCCATTTCAAAAAAAATTGCAATGGCAGGCTAAACAACATAGTGATAGAATCTAATTTCTTTATAGCTTTAATGTGCTTAAATAATTCCATATTATTAATGTAGATTCAGAGAATATGAATAAACCAAAGCAATTATACAATTTCTTACAGTATTGGGAAAATAACTTTATCATCTTGTTCTTTTCTGTGGCAGAAAGCCAAAGAAGAAAATGTGACATGTATATGTTGGGGGGGGACCATGAAAAGTAGTGTGGTTTCTGGTTGAGCTAAGGTTAAAAACCCAGAGACCCTGAAGGGTTGGCAGGAGTTTTGCCTGTTCCCAGGCACCAGGCCCTGTCATTAGCCACAGATCCCCCTCCCCACCTCCCATAGATTTATGGTCATCAGTCACATAAAGGCAACACTGCAAGTCCCTCCACATATAGAGGACATGACCTTTAGTCATGTAGGCTCAAGAGAGATCTTCATTTTAGTGACATACCTAAAGGCCTGGAGGGCTTAACCAATAAGCTTTCCTTCCCGGACATTCTTCCCTGGAAAAGGTATTTATTCTCAGGATCACCCAGAAAATTGGGGTATGGTTTTACATACCTACTTTTTGCCATGACAATAAAGACCTTAAAACCATGGACTGCCTCTTTTCATCAGGATCCATCATGGAGATCCATGGAGAAGGCCTTCGCCTATAGAGCCATAGTCTAATCTTCCATAGGAAGCCTCTCTGAGCCCAGAGTCACAACTACCACCAAGCTCAAGCCTGCCACTGTCAAGCCCCAGAGCAGCCAGAGCTCCCCCCAACGCTGACCTCCCAACCCCAACCCCAGGCAGATGCAGCTCATGGGGCCAGATTCCATTTTCAGCTCTCCCAGGACTTCCAGAGGTGCTTGGGTGACCAAGATCCTGGGAATCCCACGACCCTGGCCTCTTTGCAGGCCTGGGGAGCCCAAACCAGCTGTAACTGTTCTATACCTCACACTGCTTGCCAAAACCTGGAGTGCAGTCCAGGGGCTTCCCCATTGTCCCAAACCTTCCCAGTGACAACGTGGTTAAAGCACGGTCAATTTCCTGAATCTTGCCTCTTTGAGTGGCCAAGTCCTGTGGTGGAATAGATGCCAGACCCTTAACCATACACGTGTGTAGCCAAAGGTCCACTTTAGAAGAAAAACACCATGGTTTGCTTTATTTTATTTTACTTTAGAACAAAAACATTTCTTAAAATTTTACAACCTGAATATTCAGAATCAAGTCACTGAATATTTTTTTAATCCAACAATTTTTGAGGAACAGAAATAAGATCTTACATGACTATTAATTTTTTTCACCAAATTCAGGCAATTCTATAGGTTATCTGTAAGAACACAAAATAAGCCTATTTAATTTCTACAATCATGGAGTATACAAGGTAACAAAGAATAAAAGCAAGTAATACCAAGGTGGGAGAGAAAATTTGGAGAGGAATTAGAAATACTTTCATTATAAATCACTGCCAAAAGAAGGGGAAAAAACCTACTACTCATATCTGTTTTGAAAAGTACTATGAAGTGGTATTCAGCATTAGGTAGTATCACAGGACATCCTTTAAGATGCCTGGCACTGTGATTCTTGTTGGTTTTCTTCCTCAACAGAGCTGCTGGAAGAGTCACTGAAATTACCTCCTCCAACATTAATTCTAATACCTCTCCAATTGCGTTGGTAATTTGACTGTGTCAGGTGACTCATAAGGAACCAAAGCATGTGGTTGTCAAACAGGGAAGTGTGGTGCAAGGTAAAATTATCTCGTTTCAACTTATTAATTTTAATCACATTCTTTAAGCCAGCAAGCTTCTTGGAAGGTTCAGCTATGGGTGACCAGATCTTGACTTCATGGTCTAGCCCACTGGATGCCAGTACAGGTAGGTAAGGATGGGGATCAATACAGTTTATTGTTCCTCCTTCATCTGCCTCTAAGAACTGAACTATCTGGCAAGATGATTTTTCCCAAATGAAGATGTGCCCACAATCACTACCACTCATCACAAATTGACTTTTTGGTCCATAGAAATGTACACCTTTCACTGTGGCATTATTTCTGTGTCCTTTATATCTCTTAGCATATTGAGCTCCATCACTATCAGAAGCATTGAAGATATAAATATCTTCATCATTATAGCTAGTCAGGATCTCTGTGCCATCATAACTGTACATCAGAGAGGTTATATATGCTGGGTAATCACAGCTAAGAAGGTGATGAGGACAGAATTTTTTGAGAACTCCATTATTCACATTCTCATCAATTTTCCTTTGGTCATAAATCCTCACAAACTGATCTTGCCCTCCTACAGCAAATTGGTATACATTAGCAGGATTTACAAACACTGTATACAGTCCCACTTTCTTATCACCATCTTTGGTTACCACCAACTTTGAGGCTGGCTGGGCTTGTCTGAGGTCAATACTGAAGACAACTGCATCTTCACCTGAAGTTAAGAACCTAAAGGGGGAATCTGGCTCCAAACCCAATCTATGAGATGCTCCTGCATGCTTCACCAAACGCTTAGTCATGTGGGTGCCTGCCATAGTAGAAAGCTGTGCAACTCGTACCTGCCCATCACGGCCACACATAGCCAAAATGGCATCATTACAGTTAGGAAGGAATTTAGCCTGTAAAACATTATTTTTGTGGCCACTGTCAAAGTTCATTACTGGTCTTTGATGAACCCAGTCCCACACAATCACTTTTAGATCATCACTACCACTAGCCAGCAGGGTGCCACGTTGGTTAAAATGAACAGTGTTGACACATCCAGCATGGCCTTCAAAGACGTACTGTAGGGAGAATCTCTGCACAAATAATCTTGCACCACAGGCTTCATACACAAAGCGACCACTTGAACCCAGCTGCCTATCCCGAAGGGCACTAAGGACATTCCATCTAGGTCTTGGGAGAGGAGATGTCTCTAAGGCCATCCATTCATCTATTGAACTATCATCGTCAATGTCATATTGCTCACTGCTGTCCTCACTGGCTTGTTCATGTACCTCAGAACCCTCTTCCTGATCATCCACAACCACACTTTCCTCCAACACATGATGGTGGAATGGGCTTTCGAGTCCCTGCTCCTCCACAATCTCACGAGCCCCCAAAACATGGTGGTGGCGTTGGAACAAGCTTCCAACTCCATCCTCCACAACCTCACCTTCCTCCAACTCATGGTGCTGGTCCAGGCTTTGCACTCCCTCTGCTTCCACAACCTCACTTTCCTCCAACTCACAGTGCTGGACCAGGCTTTGCACTGCCTGTGCTTCCACAACCTCACCTTCCTCTAACTCATAATGACAGAAAAGACCTTGTACTCCCTGTGCTTCCACAATCTCTCCAGCCTCCAACTCATAGAGGGGAAACATGTTTTGCACTCTCGGTGGTTCCACAACCTCATCTTCTACCAACTCATAATGGTGGAGCAGGTTTTGGACGTCCTGTGCTTCTACAACCTCTCCAGCCTCTAGCTCATAATGGCAGATCAGGCTTCCTCCTCCCTGCCCTTCCACAACCTCACCATCCTCCAACTCATAGTGAGGAAAAAGCCTTCCTAGACTCTGCTCTTCCACAACCTCCCCTTCCTCCAACTGTTGAGAGCTGGATGAACTTCCTGAACTGCTGATACAATTGTCAGAGTCCTCCAAACTGGGAAGATTGGAGTTGTCATCATCATCATCTTCATCAGTGTCACTATCGTCATCACCCTCATAACCCTGGTAACTGTCACTAGAATTTTCATCAGTACTTTGAGTGCTGGAAACACTGCTTTCTTCAGTGCCACCAGTAACATCACTGCTCTGTGACAGAATCACTTCTGGATCCGTAGTTTTGATGTCGGAATTTGTCTCTGCGCCCACCAGTGTACCAGAAGCCTCACCCAAGCAGCTGAGTACACTTACGTTCTCAGAGGTCTTTGTGATGTTTGTGTAGCTCTCCTGAGATGACATTTTGAAGGAATTTCTAGTGGATGTGAACTGTGGAAATCACCGGCCACTCACACTTAAAGCTGGCAGGTTCACCAAACTGACAGACGGCAGAATGACGAAGTGAGAGTCCAAGAGCTATGAGCACTCCGCACAATCATCACATTTAAAAATGATAGACCTGTAAAATGGGAGACCATTAAATACAAAAGCAAAATGGCAGAAATGAAACAGCTTGCTGATGTGATGTGCATTACAATAGCTGATGAGCTTCATAAAGTTTCTTATTTTTAATTTTTTTAGATATAATTTTTATTGGATATATTCTATATTTACATTTCATTTCCCTTTTTTCTGGTTCCCCACCCCCCTAAGGTCCCACATGCCCTTTCCCCCCCCCCCCCGCTCCCTCGTCCACCCCCTCCCACTTCCCTGTTCTGGTATTCCCCTACACTGATGCTTTGATCCTTTCCTTTTTATCTCACCTCTCCAAATAACTTAGGGCAACTTCCTGTTTTTGTTTCTCTTTTTCTTCTCTTCTAGACAGCAGGCTGGAGAAGCAAGAGGCAAGGAGCAGCAAGCACTCTGCACGGTCCTCACACGAAAAATGAGACCTGTAAAATGGGAGACCATTAAATACAAAAGCAAAATCGTGAACCTGAACCAGCTTGCTGGCGCGTGACTTACATTACACCACCCCTTTCTCACCTCTCCGGGTAACTTATGGAAACTTACTGCTTTTATTTCTCCTCTTCTTTTTCTTTCTCTTCTTTTATTCTCTTCTCTTCAGGAAGACACACTGGAAAAGCAAGAGGCAAGAAGCAGCAAGCACTCTGCACGGTCCTCACGGGAAAAATGAGAGACCTGTAAAATGAGAGACCGTTAAAGACAAAAGCAAAATGGTGGACCAGGTTCTGGCGGCGTGACTTACATTACACCACCCCTTTCTCACCTCTCCGGGTAAAATTATGGCAACTTACTGCTTTTATTTCTTCTCTTCTTTTTCTTTCTCTTCTTTTGTTCTCTTCTCTTCAGAAAGACACACTGGAAAAGCAGGTGGCAAGAAGCGGCAAGCACTCGGCACTATCGTCGCGGGTAAAATGAGAGACCGGTAAAATGAAAGAGCTTTAAATACAAAAGCAAAATGGCGAACCGAACCGGAAACAGCGTGCTGACGTAAGTATATTATAGTAGCCGATGAGGTTCATAAAGCATCGTACCTCACCTCTCCGCGTAATTTAGTCTTCTCTTCTAGACAGCAGACTGGAGAAGCAAAAGGCAAGGAGCAACAAGCACTCCTTATGGTCCTCACACGCAAAATAAGAGACCTATAAAATGGGATACCCTTAAATACAAAAGCAAAATGGTGGACCTGAAACAGCTTACTGACGTGATGTACATTACAGTAGCTGTTTCTCACCTAACCGGGTATCTCAGGGCAACTTACTGCTTTTATTTCTCCGTTTTTTTTTTTCCTTTTCCTTTCTCTTTTCTCAATCTCGTCTCTTTTAGAAGACCCACTCGAGAAGCAGGAGGCAAGGAGCACCAAGCACTCCGCACGGTCCGGTCTCTGCAGGTAAAATGAGAGTCCTGTCAAATGGAAGATCGTTAAATACAAACCAAAATGGCAGACCGGAAACAGCATGCTGACATAATTACAGTAGCCCATAAGGTTCAGAAAGCTTCATTTCTCGCCTCTCCGGTATCTCTGGGCAATTGACGTTTTTTCTTTTCTTTTCTCTTTTTTTTTTCTTTTCTCTTCGTTTATTCTTTTCTATTCTCTTCCTTTTCCTTTCTTTCTCCTTTCTTTCTTTCTTTCTTTCTTTCTTTCTTCCTTCCTTCCTTCCTTCCTTCCTCCCTTCCTTCCTTCCTTCCTTTCTTTCTTTCTTTCCTTTCTTTTCTCTTCCCTTCCCTTCCCTTCCCGTCCCTTCCCCCTCCCTCTCTCAAAACTTTAAGAGCCTCGCTTCAGCAGAGATGAGGCTGCTATACATACTGCATATTCTCGTTTTCTTACATTCTTCTTCTCTCTCTTTTTTAAGTTTATTTGTGGGGAGCATGAGGGAGCCCAGTTCTTTTTCAGGGATTGGTCCCGTGTCTTCAGGATTGGTTACAAGCACTTTTACAAGCTGTCATATCTTTTTAGCCACACAAAGTTCTTGGAATACTGTTAACTTGGTGTACTTTTAGAAATAGACTAGTAGAACTATTAGAAAATAAGTGGTTCTCTTTATGTAAAATTATTTCATAAACATCTCAGTGCTTTGTCTGAAGTAAATGTTTTGTGTGAAATGAAAATAAAATCAGGTGCAATTAAAGGTCAACTAAGAACTGGTGATTTTCTAACATATAGTAAATTTTAAAAAATTCAACTATTTTGAGAAGTCTTTGAAAACAAAAATATTTATCTGGCAAAAATTGTATAGGAGTGAGCTACAAATGACATTATAGCTAATTGATTTTCTTTTTTTTTTAATTTCTTTAACTAATAGAAAATAATTTTTTACCACCGGGCATGGTGGCACATGCCTGTAATCCCAGCACTTGGGAGGCAGAGGCAGGCGGATTTCTGAGTTTTGAGGCCAACCTGGTCTACAGAGTGAGTTCCAGGACAGCCAGGGCTACACAGAGAAACCCTGTCTCTAAAAACCAAAAAAGAAAAAATTTATTTTCTATATCCTTTGTTTACATTCCAAAGGCTTTCCCCTTTCCCAGTTCCCCCTCACCATATGTCCCATAAGTCCTCTATGCCCCCCCGCCCCGCCCATTCCCCAATCGCCCCTGCCGCCACCACCACCACCATTCCTCTGTTCTGGTACTCTCCTGCAAAACTGGATACAGTCTTTTCAGGACCAGGGTCCTCTCCTTCCTTCTTCTTGGGAATCTTTTGATTTGCTAATTGTGCCTCGAGTATTCAGAGCTTCTGGGCTCATTAATATCCACTTATCAGTGATTGCATTTCATGTGTATTCTTTTATGATTGGGTTACCTCACATAGGATGATATTTTCCAGATCCAACCATTTGTCTACAAATTGCATGCTAATTGATTTTCAAACAAGCACTTTTTAGTATGAACAGATGTCAGATTCTATATTAGACACACTTTCCAATAGAAATTTTCATTGTTATCTAAAATTTGAGATTAATTCAAGTCTCCTATACTTCCTACAGGATCCTATAGTGAGCAGAATTTAGTTCTATCTATATAATCAAGGTTAAAATCAACTGGGGAATTCAAAGAGTACATGGACATGATTAACTGATCTTCCAATTTAAGATAGAAATATGTTCACTGCCTCTTTCCTTCAGAAACACTGTACACATATTTTTAGAGTCCATTCAATTTAAGGCAACTAGGGAGCATGTCTTAGTTAGGGTTTTACTGCTGTGAAGAGACACCATGGCCAAGGCAAGTCTTATAAATGACAACATTTAATTGGGGCTGGCCCAAAAGTTCAGAGGTTCAGCCCATTATCATCAAGGCAGAAGCATGGAAGCATCCAGGCAGGCATGGTGCAGGAGGAGCTGAGAGTTTTACATCTTCATCTGAAGGAAGCCAAGAAGAGACTGTGAATTCTCAGGCATCTAGGGGGGAGATATCTAGGCCCATTCCCACAGTGATACACTTCTTCTAACAAGGCCACACCTTCTAATATTGCCACTCCCTGGGATGAGTATATACAAACCATCACAGAGCACCAACCTAATTTTATAAAGAAATAATAAAATTATAGAAAAACCAGAATATTTTCCATAGCCTTCAGAAGGTAAAAGAGTCTTTGTGGAGTATTTTAGGAAAGTAGAAGAGCTGCACAAAGAAATTTCATTGATGTTACTACATTAGTTACCTTCAAATTTGAATAATTTGAATTAGGATGATAAGACTATATTTTCTTTTGTGTGTGGAAGAGTGATTGATGTGGTGTATATACATGTATTTGTGTATATATATATGTACACAAGCATGCATGCATGTGCATATTGGTGTGCTTACATGTACATGAACACTTTTGGAAACTAGAGAGTGATATTGGGTATCTTACACTATTTTCTTGTCACCTTTTTTTCAAGAAAGGAAATCTCAGTGAGCCTGAAACTTCCATTTATGACTATATTGGATGTCCAGTCAGTGTCTGGATTCTACCTGGCTCTGCTCTTCAGCAGTGGACTTGAAAATGCCACTGTCATGTCCAGCTTTTTACGCTTAAGTCTTCATGCATCATTGCAAACACTTTCCCCAGTGAACCATCTCTCCAGCTGCTATTTCTAAGTATTATAATAATTACTGGCAGAAATAATTCCATATTAAGAAAAATAAAGATCTCTGAAAGTAATTCTAACACTGAAATTTGATAGAAGCAGTAATATAAAGTCTTCAAAGGAGAAAAATTCTAATGTTAGTGATAATGGAAAAAAATACATAAAAGAATACTCATAGCAACATTTTAAGAATAGTACAGTTGCATGAATGCCAACAGAAACACTTCATGATTAATGTGGTAAATAGATCAACATATATTCCTATGGTGAACAGTACATAAAAATGAGAATAAATGAACTAAAACTGACTACATCAAGTTAAAATGGTGGCTCACACCTGTTGTCTTAGCACTTAGGACTTAGAGGCAGGAATATCAGTATTTCAAGGGCAGTGTTAACTACATATGAAATGCAAGGCTAGCCTGAAATACATGAGACATTTTCTCAGAAAAAAAATTAAAATGTATAATGATGGATGAAACTTAAAGCACAGTATTGAGTGAAAATAATAGTGGAGGAATGGTAGCTAATAACTTGAATTTTATACATATCTATGTAGCTTTTATCCCTAATATAACTGTTTTGAAAGAGTGTCTTACAAGTCAGAACAAAAATTATTTTATAGATTTTTGGACATTGGGTGACTTAGGCACTGTTCTATTGCTGTGAAATGACACTATGACCAAGGCAATTCTTTACAAAGAAATAATTTAGTTAGGGGCTTGCTCACAGTTTCAAAGGTTTGGTACATTATCATCATGGCAGGAAGTATGGTGACATGCAGAGTACTCCTGGAACAGTAGATATGAGCTACTTAGTTATGATTTTGTGTAAGCTGAAAGACTCTGAGCCTGGTATGGACATTTGATACTTCAAAACTTACTTTCAGTGACACACTTCCTCCAACAATGCCACATCTCCTGATATCCCTTTAATCCTTTCAAATAATGCTACTCCTTGGTGACAAAGCATTCAAATATATGAGCCTATGGAGGCCATTCTTATTCAAACTTCCACATTCTACTCCCTGGCCTCCATAGGCTTATATCTATATTACAATTAAAAATTCATTTACTGCAACTTTAAAACTTCCCATAGTCATTCACAGTTTCAAGACTACTAAAAGTTCATACTTTAAAGTTTCTTCTTATATTCAAGGCAATTTCTTAACTCATTAACATAAAAATAAAAAAGCATATTATATACATCCAACATACAATGTCACAGGATATACATTACCATTCCAAAAAGTAGAAAAAGCAACATAATAAGGAAATACTGGACCAAAACAAGAACAAACAACTACTGGGCAATCTCCACACTCTGCATTTCTGATGTCAAAGTGATCTTCATTCCTCTAACTTTTGGATTCATTGTCTACAACATACTTCTCTCTTCACAAGCTGTTTCTACTACCTTTTAGCATCTCTCCTTGGAATGTATCAGAGTACTCTGGCATTTCCTACATCTTGGGATCTTTCACAGCTTCACTCACTGGTCTCTCTTTGCCACCATGTAGAGATATTCCTGACACAGACCAGGCCTCAGCAGCTTTTCCCAACCACAAAGAGAGATTGTTTAACCCTTTCTTGTATCCTTCACTTTAAGTCAACAGATCCAGTCTGAAACTGCTAAATTTTGCTGTTTCCTGAGCTAGAATTTACTCCCATCCTTCAAATACATTTGCTAAGCTTTCTATTGTTGATGTTTCCTTCACTGCTTAAGCTTTCTTTTAATTCCTTTTCACAAATTGGAAGCTTGGCTGAGGGGAGTATTATATTTAGGTCACCATTCTCTTTATCACATTTAACATCAAGTTTTTCCTTAGACATTTTATTTTCTTGAGCACTGGACTTAGTTCTAACATTACACTTCTTGGTGATCTTTTCCTCCTCAAACTATACGTTTCATATTTTTCCGTGCTCAGCTTTCTCCATTTCATTATATATCTGTATAATAGTGACCACTAATAACCAAGCAACCTAGTCAATACCAGGCTGTTTTCAAATCTCCTCAGCCAACACCATTAATGCCAAATGCTTCAGTTTAGCTTGAGACAAATTATTAGGATGAGGGCATACATCAGCTACATTCTTTGCCAATGTATCACAAGTATGGTCTTTAGGCCATTTACTAATATTTTCCTGTTTGAAATTTCTTAAGCTGAGCAGTTACAATTCAAAACACCTTCCATGCTCTTTTTCATGCTTCGACTAGGAAGGCTTAGTAAGCCCTACTTAAAATATCCAACTGTTTTTATATTCCAAAGTTATAAACTCTTTCATATTCTTTCACCAAATGGCATGATCAATCTTGTCACAGTGATACCCCAATCCCTAGTGTCAATTTCTGCCTTAGCCACTGTTCTAATGCTGTGGAGAAACACCAGGAATGAGGTAATTTGTATATGGTTGGCCCAGGGAATGGCCCTATTTGAAGGTGTGGTCTTGTTGGAGTGGATGTGTCATTGTGGTCATGGGCTTCAGACCCTCATCCTAGGTGACTGGAAGTTAGTGTTTCTCTAGCACCCTTCAGATGAAGATGTACAACTCTCAGCTACTCCCATGCCACACCTGCCTGGATTCTGCCATGTTCCCACCTTGATGATAATGGACTGAACTTCTGAACCTGTAAGCCAGCTTCAATTGAATGCTGTCCTATATAAGACTTGCTTTGGACATGGTGAATGTTCACAGCAATAAAACCCTGAGACAGATGTTGGTACCAGGGACTGGGGTATTGCTGTGATAGGCCTGACCATACTTTGTTTGGAAGCATGTGGATTTTGGGACTTTGGATTTAGAAAGCACTGGATTGCTTTAAATGGGGCTTAAAGATATATCCTAGTAGGGATATGGAAGAATTTGTTACTGGGAGTGATTTGAATTGTGGGGATGTTGTCCAAGAGGTTTTAGTAAAGAATTTCAGTATGTGGCCTACAGACTGTTTTCCTGGCATTTTCCTGAAGAAGGTGACTTTTTTGCCCTGGTCTGACAAGTCTGCCTTAGGCAAAAGTAAAGAGACTCAGATTAATTGCATTGACAAGAGAAGACTCAGAAACTCCCACCATAGACTTTGTTCTCTGGTTAAGTCTCATGAAGAATTTTAAACAAGCATAGCAAGCTGATAAAGGAAAAATATAAAATACATGGTTTGAATTTTAATGGGGCATCAGGAAGTAAAAAGGAACTAAATCCTGTGTTTAAGGATATTAAATTGAATGAAGGGAGTAGTGACCTTAGGGCAAGATCCCATCCAGCTAAAAATAAATTCAGGCATGGTAGTATAGAACCCTTAGTTCCAGGAGGCAAAGACAACCAGATCTCTGAGGTCAAGGCCAGCCTAGAACAGAGCAAGTTCTAGGTGAAAAAAAAACCATAAAATCCAGGTTTAGTGGACCACACTTTAATCCCAGTGCTCAGGAGAAAGGCATGCAAATATCTTGAGTTCAAAGTCAGTCTACAGAGTAAGTTCCAGGACAGCCAATCTTAGTGATAGATTTGGAAAACAGAAAGCTGGTGATAATGATGTAACAGAATAAGGGGGTCATGTTACAGCCCCTGCAAGCAGCAAAAGTATCAGTTTCAGAGTATCCATACTTTGTTATGCCTTCTTCTTGAGATTCATTTGATATGTGAATTGTATCTTGGGCATTCCAAGCTTCTGGGCTAATATGCACTTATCAGTGTTTTCACATGAGCACATGTATACATTTGAATCAAGGTATACATGTGGAGATCAAAGGACAGCTTGAAAGAGTCAATTGTCAGGCTGGAAAGATGGCTCAGTAGTTAAGAGTTAAGAGCACTGACTGCTTTTCTAGAGGTCCTGAGTTCAAATCCTAGCAACCACATGGTGGCTCACAACCATCTATAATGAGATCCGATGCCCTATTCTAATGTGTCTGAAGACAGCTACAGTGTACTCATATAAATAAAATAAAGTCTTAAAAAAAGAAAAAAAAGAGTCAATTGTCTCCTATTACTGTGTGGGTCCTGGACATCAAACTTGGGTCATTGTGCTTATTGGCCAAGTACCATTACCTATTGATCATTCTTGTCCGCCATATTGATCACTCTATAGGTATATAACATGTTTATTTGTAGACAGGTTATCACTCTATCATTATGGCTGACCTGGGGTGGTCTGTATAGACCAGATTGACCTTGAACTCACATAGACTAATCTGATCCTACTTTGTGAGTGTTGGGCCTCAAACTGCCACCATGCCTAGACTACCTAGTAGGTTTTAAAAGATAAACTGGGGTCTATAATGATGGGTTAACACTTAATAGCACTTCTTCTTTGTGTAGAGTTTTTCTACACAACTTCTACACAATTCTCTACAGTGTGGAGTTTGTCTACGATTCAGTTCTTAGTACCTACAGAGCAACTCATGAACTGTTATTCCAGTTCCAGGGGATCCAACAGCCTTGCTTGTCTTGTTGGGCACCAGGTATATACATTGTGAGTGTAAATATGTGCATATAGCATACTCATGCACACAAAATAATAATCCTTTAAACCTAAAAATCAATTTTAAAAAAGAGAAACTGTTCACTAGCAAGTTTCTGATTTATATGTGAACATGAAAAAAAGGAAATCTAGAATAACAATCATTCAGAGATTATTCACACCATGAAGAAAAAAGACAAAAGACAAGTCAATATATAGACTAGAATTGCTATGCCATTTAAGTACACAGATGACTATTAAGAGAAATAGACAGCTATATATCTAGGGCATATATTTAGATATTTCCAGTAGGATGTTCTGAACACAAATTCACCTAAAAAGTTGAATAATATTTTTCTATAACTTCAAAAATGGCATTGTGAAGATTACATGTAGTTAGAATGGAAAATGATAAGCATACACATTTCAGGAGATATTTAGTATGGCCATTATAAATAGAAGAAGTTACAATTAAGCAGTCTATGCTGAACATCATGGGAATATTAATTTTTTTTATTGTAAGTGTTATAGGAAACATTTAGAATATAATGAGCAGCATAATAAAGTATATATTTTGTTGTTTTAAATGAATTCTAGTAGCTGTTTCATATAAAAAATAGTGAAGGGTGGGAAGAAGTATTAAAGTCTTGTTTTAAGCCGTATGAGAAATTAATCAATTTAAATTATAGTGGGGATGGTGCAGGTAGTGAAAAATAGATTCAAACTGAAATTTAAAGGAAAAATTATAGCACTTGATGATGAGTTTATGGTAATTGTATGGTGAATTATATAGGTTAATGATAAACACACATCAGCTTGACAATTTGAAGTATTTTTTAAAAGGAATATATTTCATCTTTAAATGTTCGGTTGTGGGGCAGAGTAAGGAGTTGAAAAACACATCAGGTCTAGGGTCAGCACTTCATGAACTTAAGGTAATAAGACGAGAAAAATAAACTCACCACATTCATTTTCCTCTTTCTCCTCTGCTCCTTGTGCTTCTAATAGTGTCATAACAGGGAATAAGAAAAATCTAGACGTATAGTGGTAAACTAGGCAAGCTCTGAATGATTTTAAGTATTTGGCAGAGTTCTCAAGTACAAGAATGTTGTAAGTAAATAACTAGATTCAAATAAATTCAAATTTATTATTCTAGTAGGAAATAATAGAGTTATGGAGTAGAAGGTTAAAAGTTTATATTTTATGGGATTATTATTATAATAAAATATGGCAGCTTGTTTCTGAAACTATCAATCAAAGAAAGAAATGAGAATCTCTTCTGTCCAAAAGTGTTTAGCCTCCTAAGAGATAGACATTCCTGAAGGGTAATATTATATATCTCATGTAAGAGGATAATATACTCATATTTCATGTAAATAAGTCATATATGTAAATAAAAGTTTATGATGAAAAATGCATACTAAGATTGGTATAAACATTTTTGATTAAGTGTTTCCAAAAATTATATCTAAACATATTTTATATACTTTGGAAATTGATATTCCCTGTTCTCAAAAGTCAAGAAATCAAACTGTACTTGGAATCAAAAGAGGTAAAATGTTATAACACAAATGTGATCATAATCAAATGATATTATGTGAATTATTAAATGGGAATCTTGCTAAACAGGTTGACAGGAATTATTATTAATAATTATATTGGGTTAGTGATAGTATGTATACTAGTTTCCACCAAATACATTTTCACAAAAAATGAAAGATGTGTAACAGTGCAGTGGAAATCCACGTAATCTGGATTTTCTTCTGGACCCTTTTGTATAGTCCTTTACTTCTGTATCATCTTCATTTTGTTTCACTTCCTTTTCTGGATAAGATCCAGTAAGGTGGAAAATAGTTAGAGATGTATGGAAGAGCATAGTGAAGATTATAGAAAAAAGAATCTGAGTGGAGTAAAGAGTAAGTACACACAGCACAAGACAAATCAAACTTATAAATGAGTTTAATTTATGTTACAAATTCTCAAACTTTTACACCTCAGGACTTCATGTATTCTATGTAAGGTTTGTCTATTGGTATTTGGCATATTAGAAATAAAATCTAAACAATATTTAGGTATTTATTACTGCATTTACAGTAATAGTTAAACTACTGCTTATTACCATAAGCTGTATATTTTATAAATGATGTTTAATGTTTCCTAAGCAAAATACATTTAATGAGGAGATTGGCATTATTTTTACCATTTTGTGTGTTATTACCTGTTTTATTAGAAAACATCTGTATTCTCCTAATCATTTTTTCATGCAATCTGTTTCTATATAACAAGTTATGTGTGGGCTAGAGAATTTGACTGTAATATTGTTAGAGGGTAGAAATTTAAAAAAATAACATTTTGAGGTTATCAGAAAAATAATTTTGGCCCTGAGACGAAACAGGTTTTACCCACTTCTACCACAGTGTTCTCAAGCATACTTTGACAATTAAAATGAATATAGAAGCAGTGGATGATGCATAAATAATTCAGGTAAGGAATTACCTGTTCACATCAGCATTTTAAAAGTTGTGCTCCTGAGGTAAGAAATAAGTTGGAAAAAATGCAAGGCTAGACGTTTGGAAACTAGTTAAATATGAAAAACTTATCACATTATATGGAAAGACTGCCATACAGATACATTTGTAAGCCTGGTGAGGATTTTTGTTGTTGTTGTTGCTTGTTTTTTTTTGTTTTTTGTTTTTTTTTGTTTGTTTTGTGTGTGTGTGTGTGTGTGTGTGTGTGTGTACCTTTCTCCCTCCATTGAAAAGTAAATTATTTTAAAGCAAGTACTAATGGAATTTTTCAATGTAGGGTTTGAACTCAGGACCTTATTTGTTATGCAAATGTGCTATCATTTGGTTATTATAAAAATTTGAGTATTAATTTTAAACTCTGTGTATGTGTGTGTTTGTTATTTGTGTGTGACATATATGCCTGTGTGGGCATGCTCATATGCACACTAAGATCAGAAGAGGACTTACAGTGTCCTTCTTATCACCTTCTCCCTTACTTCTTTGAAATAGTCTTTTACTAAACTTGGAACATGGATAGTGATCAGTATGCTTCTCCTGTCTCTGCCATCTACTACCTTTAACATAGGTCCTGGGGTTCAAATTCAGATCATCATGCTTGCCCAACAGGAACTCTTACCCACTGAGATATTTTCCTAGTCCCACCATCAAGTAATCAGTTATTTGATTCATTTCCTTTAACTATAGCGTTTGGCACCAAGTAAAGATATATATGAAAAAAGAAGAAAAGAAAGAAAGAGATAAATACCTATTAGAGTGGTGCATGTAAATGATGGTTTCATCATGTATTTGATGGCAGTGTTAACACAGAGAATTAAATAAAATTTGTAGTCATGAAATATTTTTGATGAACTGAAAGTAGCATTATCTGCATATTAGAAAGAGATCTTTGAGGAAAAGGGAGATAATACCCTGTTTACTATATATCTGTAATGTATGATCTCAGTTCATGGAAAGGAGAAAATGTGAAAGTTGAAGGGGGATTTTTCTGTGTTCATTTAGATTATGATGAATTTCTGTTGCTTGGGGGAAATTGAGCCTTTCTTGGCATTTTAGGCTTTAAAGATATTATAACTGTCTTATCTAATTAAGCCAAGATCACACTATACTCTTATATTTGTTTTCAATGTTTAATATTTTAGTGTTTGTTTTTAGTACTTTTGATGTCTTAGTGTTTATTTTTAATGTCTTAGTGTTTTAAATATTTAATAAGAACTCTTAGATGATTCCTGGCCTATATTTCTGGTTCTATTAGTAAGTGCAGCTTTACTCCAACCAATTGGGATTAATTTGGCTGTGGCTCAGTGGGTGCTATTTTGTATTTAGATTCAGTTTAATATACTCATAGATTCCATCCAAAATATAGAAACTGCATTACCTTTAAAGTTGTGTGAAAGGATCTTTGATCTAATTATTCATATGTATACATAATAGAAAATATAGAGGGTGGGAGGCAGAGTACTATGAAGCATTGTCTTCTGGGTATTGTGTTACTTTTTTACACATAAACTCATAGCAAATATGGTTACCTTAGCAAGACCAGCATACATTCAAGCCAGCTGGAAATCAAGCAAAGATGGTATATGTTCTCATGGTGCTTCCACATAATAAGAAGCTATCAACAGCTGATAGTTCCTGAGGGAAACTGAATCATTCTTTATTGAGAATATGTCTACCTATAAGATTCCCATGATCTAGTTAGTTCCTCCTCACCCATGCTCATGGAAAAAACACTAACTAGACCTGCCAGATTATTTAAAAGACAAAGACATGAGTTTTGAAGCTGGTTATAGAATGTCCTATTATTCTCTGACAAGCTGCTGTTAGAGTTAATGAATATCAGCAAGCAGAGATCTTAATATATCACAATTCATTACAAAGATATCATGTGAGTGACTAGAAATAAGGAAACATCATGTGGACTATGTTGTGAACATCTTTAAATGAGTTCAAAAGGTAACAAAACAATCTGCCTTCCTGTTTTCAAGATAGTTCTCCCAACAGACAGGAAATAATATTTTAAACACTAAATATAAGTTAGTTTACATGTCTTTTATTGCTGTAGATTTTTCCATCTGGTTAGAGTTGTTATTTTATCAAGTACTTGTCTATTTAGCATAATGCCTTTATATTTTGTGTTCACTGTACTCAACAGGCTTAATTACTGTCCCCTCCCAAGGGGATGGAAATAATTTTGAAGTTAAAAAGAGAACCATCTGCATAGATATAAAATAGCAGTCATTTCATTAGAATTTCTCTATTTGTTTTGGTTTTAATTATGCAAAAATATATCAATATGTAAAAAAAGTGACTACCACCTGACACAAAGGAGAAAGGGAGCCCCTTAATTCTATTTTTTTACTTCAACTTAAAAAAAAGTTTTCTTAAGTTTCAGCTTTTGATACATACTGCATATTTTTCTTTTCTGCAAAATTTTGTGACACTTAGGAAAAGTAAAACTGTAGTTTTTGTCTCTTCACAGATTATTAACTATTCATTCAATTAGTCTTACAATGAACAGAGGCTTTGAATTTGCATGCATTCATCAGCATTTTTATAAATAAATGAACAATAATATTACTTCAAAGTGCATATAAGTTAATAGGTAAAATATAGTTTACTGGACATCTAGCCTAGCCTAATCAATTAACTCCAAGAAATCGAGAAGCCCTGCCTTAAAAATAAGATGGATAGCACCAGAAAACTGAGTGTCCTCTGGCATCTACACATAGTACACACACACACACGCACACACACACACAAACACATACACACATTAAATACAAAGAGGTTTAGGGAAAAACTGTATCTTTAAATTATGGAAAATTGAGGAAATTATTGAGACATCCTAAAGGAGATTAATTACATAACTAGTAAACTGAAGAGAAAACATTTACCTGGAAAATTTTATTCTTTTGGAACATAGTCAGGGACATTTTCATTAGACTGTTCATTCATGTAAAAGAATAGGTATAAATCACCTGAAACTGATACATATCTATTAATCACCCATAAAATTTCTATGCACTACAATACAACATAGAAGTTGAAATGTATAACCATAAAATTTATTTTTACCCAAACCCAAAATATTATAAACTAGAGAAGTATCACCTCAAATCCAAAAATGTCCCTGTCATAATCTCTGGAAAATAAGAACATAGAGTATAATAGAAGAATGGATGCTGTAAATGCCATTAAAACCTTGACAGAAGAATAGAAGATAGTCCTGAATGTAATCATTACAAACCAGCAGCAAAGAAAGTGGGAAAGGCGGAGTCAGAGAAATGTGACCATAGAAGGAATGAATGAATGGTGGAATCTGGAAAAGAAACATTGTTTCTTTCTTATTTTCCTTTCTTTGCACTGAAAATGTTTGTAAGATATGCACTTAAACTGGTTTCAAGACATGTGTGCAGGCAAGCCCTTATCATCTCAATACCTCAGCCCACTCACAGAAAGTCCAAAGCTTTCTTGAATCAAGTTGGTAGGGTATGCATGCATCCCTGCAACCCTGATAAAACAGGCAATGCTTATACCGTACAAGCATAGCACCCTCCACACTTTCCACTGTGCTGGAGAAATTGGAGGGTCCAGGAAAAAGACTCTTTGCTTTGCATTTGAGTTAGATTCTCAGTGGTCTCTTGTGGTCTGTGGGGACCTTGAGATCTGAGCATAACATGCATCATTTACATAAAAGCAATATTGTTTTCTGCAAGTGTGGACTTAAGGTCTGATGGTGTGGACAACAAATCTGGAGTCTGGGTAGCTTATGAGATGTGGGGGACTTCCTGTAGCCATGTATCTCCTGGACACTTGGAATGACTATTTAAAAAAATGTACAAACTCCCCAACCATGTTGTCGGACTTTGGTGGATGTTTGCTCCAACCAACTGTTGTCACCTTCACCCTTCCAGTTTTTAGATCCTGAGTCAAAAAGCAACAAAACAAAAACCAAAAAAACAAACAAACAAACAAAAACACATAAAGCCATGTCAATGTTGTCTCAGTTTTCTTTCCTTTATATTTTGATTTTCTTCCCAAGTTAGACTTTGTCAATAAAAGGGTATAATAACAGTTCAGAAACAGTCTGTCAAGAACCATTTTCAGTGCACATAGACTCACACTCCTGATCCCCATCTTTTAGATGGTGGACAGTGACACCAAAATGGAGCCACCAATCCACACAGAGTACTTGCAGTCAGGAAGAGTTATCTCCATGGTGCTGGGAGCCAGTGTAGTGATGTCTTTCTGTATCTAGTTGGTAATACCTGGGTACATGATGGTACCAAGAACAGAACTGTGTTGGCATAGAGTCTTTGCAGATGTTATTGCCCCATTTTATGACGGTACTCAAAGTAGCTTCATGAATGCACAGGATTCTATATATAGGACTCAGGGCTGGAAAAGAACCTTGGTGACAGTGAAACTACTAATTGCCAATAGGGAAGGCCTGACCATCAGGCCTTTCTCAGTAAAAGAAGAGGAACCAGCAGTGGCATCATCTCTGTCTCTTCATATCTAAACCCGCCATGTTGGAGCAATGGAACAGGCCTCTCAGCGTTCCCAACCAACAGAAAGGACCAAGGACTCATACCCCCCAAGCTGTGTCTCTCTCAACAGGTATATGGGCCAGCATCAGAATGGACCCTACAAAAGTACATTCTCCATGTCTCCAGTACAAAGTCTTTTTTTTTTTTTTGGTTTTTCGAGACAGGGTTTCTCTGTGTAGTCCTGGCTGTCCTGGAACTCACTCTGTAGACCAGGCTGGCCTCGAACTCAGAAATCTGCCTGCCTCTGCCTCCCAAGTGGTGGATAAAAGGCATGCACCACCACTCCCGGCTTCCAGTACAAAGTCTTAAATGTTTCTACATTTTCATTTTCATCTTGCCAAAATTGAAGCATATTATAGTTCTCTAACATCCCAGAACTTTGTATTGCACCTATTTTATATTTAAGTTTTCATTTTATAAATAATTCTTTCAATATCTATTTCCAAGTATTATTTTACATTTTAAACATAAGTAGAAACATTCTTCATATTTTAAAAACTTTGCACAACAGAGTTTTTAACAAATGTTTGCTAAACACCAGGCTGTATGGAAAAATGCCATGGATACAATAATTTGGAAAACACACCATATATTCTGGTATTGGAGTTCAGCAGTTAGGCGCATTTGGTTTTCAAGTGGGTGAGGTTAGTTCTCAGCTTCCACATGATGGCTTGCATCTATCTGTCAGATCACTTCCAGGAGAACTCTTCTGGCCTCTGTGGGTATCAGGTATACAAGGGGTGTACTTACAGGCATACAGGCAAAACACTCCTATACATAAAAGAAAATAAATTCTCTACCAAAAAAATTACTTAGGTCCTAGTAAATTGATTGGAAACAAAATACTAAGACATATAAAGCAGTGAATGTAGATGAAGAACACAGGGTTTGGGTTATATTGCCATTTGTTTGCAACTTTTTATTGGTACATGTTCACTATACACAGTGCTAGATTCAACAAAATTAATTTATTTCAAGTATGTCATGTGCTGTGTATCATGCCTCCATGCCTTCCCCTTTCTATCTCTCTGTTCTTTCTCCAAAGTTCTGCAGCCTTTCTTTTGCCACATACACATTATAGATATACACACTTAATATATGTGTATTATAACATACACCTATATATGCATATAAAGTCATATACTTATATGATACATTTATTATTTCATTTATTTTTTTAAAGTCTAAGATCTACAAATAAGAGAAGCATATATAATTTGAGTACACATAAACACAAATGACATAATTTCATCCTTCTTTATGAGAATGTAGGGGAATTTTAATCCAGCAACATGACTGCTCTGGCAAGAGATCACATCCAAAGACTTTCTGTGTGATCATTCTGGAATACATACACACCCTTCATATGGCAAGAGATCACATCCAAAAACTTTCTGTGTGATCATTCTGGAATACAGACACACCCTTAATCACTCTGTCTAAAATAGAGATGCACTTTTAGTATGCACCTTTAATCCCAAACAATGACATATAAGTGGAGGACAGTTAAGTGAGGGTAGTCAGTTGAGTTCAGGCAATGCAGTGACCTTCAGTCGAATTCAGTTCAGTGCAATTCAGTTGAGTCAAATTCAGTTCAGTAGAGTTTGTTCAGTTTCTTTCAGTTTCATTCAATTCATGCAGTCAGTGTCATTCAGATCCTGGAGTTTAGAGGTAGTTTTTCCAAGCAGAGCAATTCATTTAGAAACTAAGAGGTGCAAGTATGAATCAGTAAGCTTGGAGAGGTGCTTGGGTCAGAAAAGCTAAGTGGAACCAGCTAGTCAGAGTTGAAAAGGAGCTAGAAATGGTGGGCTTATTTTGCTGCAAGCCACTAAGACTATAATTATATCTGGCAAATGAAAGCTACTTTTACATGAGTGCATAATACTGCATTATGTATACATACCACATTTTCTATATCTATGTCTGTATTTGTAAAATAACCATTGGTTGCATATCTTGAACATTGTATTGCTATGTTGTCTTAGATTCCTACTGGTATATACCCAGAATTATTATTGACATTTTATATAGTAATTCTACTTTTTGTTTTTTGGGGTAGGCTTCTATATGTATTTTCATAATGAATGGTATAATTTACCTTCATATCAGTAGTGTTCATGGATTATCTTTCTCTTCATTCTCACAAAACTTGTTGCTATTTATTTTCTTTAGGATAACCAGTCTAATTTAAGTTAGATGAAATCTCAATGTAGTTTTAACTTGTATTCCTTTACTGTCTAAAAACATTCAATATAGTTTATTTGATATTTAAGCATTTGTATTTCATGTTTGAGAAATTTCTGTTCATTTGTTGGGTTGTTAGTTTGGGATTCTTTTAAAATTTTGATATGTTTCCATAGTGGTCCTATGTCAAGTGAATAGACAGCAGAGATGTTCTCTGACCTTGTAGGGTTTCTCTCCTTTTTCCTTTGCTGTTATCACAGTATTTTTTTTATATATTTGTCAGTTCTTACTATTATTTCTTGATGTTATTAATGTCTTGCTTATATATATACATATATATGTGTGTATATATATATATAAAACCTAATTTTACTCTAAAAATTCAAGTTTCAGGTTTTACATTATGGTCTTTGATTAATGTTTCATTTTTGTTCAGAGTGAGAATTTTGGACATGGTGAGAAATAGAGACATAGTTTCAATCTTCTAAATACTGAGAAAAATGACATCATAGAAAATTTACTAACTGTATGAAGATTAAGAGGTATAAATAAGGCATGTCTGTGTCATGCCACATGTGTAGAAGTCATAGCATAATTTGTAAGACTCAGTCTCTCCTTTAATCACACTGGACCATAGTATTAAACTCATATCTTCAGACTTGGCAGCAGTTACTTTCATTCATTGAACCATCTCATCTGCCCACATGAAATGTCTTTATTTTTATATACAATATTGATAATATTGAGTCTTATAAAAGGTTGTAGCTGCATTGATGTGTTCTTATATATTTATTTATTTACTTATTATTATTAGTAGTAGTAGTAGTAGTAGCAGCAGCAGTAGTAGTAGTAATATTTTTATTATGCATATTATTGTAGACAGAGTTTCTCTGTGTAACCTTTGCTATCCTGCAACTCACTTTGTAGACCAGGCTGGTCTCAAAATCAAAGAGATCTACCTGCTTCTGCCTCTACCTGAGTGGATCTCTGCCTCTACTTTCTAGCATTCTACCTGAGTGCTAGAAATAAAAATTATGAACTACCACCACCAGGTTCATTTATATTTTCTTCAAATATATGAAATAGTACATATATCATCACTGGCACATACTGAATACATAATTCATGTCAGCTAGCGTCATGAAAAGAGACTAAATAGCCTTTGGACTAATCGTAGGGCTATGAATTAGTCTGAATAAAGGACTGTTAAAAATGTTTTCCAAATATCAATTAGGAATAAGAGGTTATAAGAATATAGGAAAATGAATATGTTGATGTTCTTGAGAAATTATCTTGTGGGGTCAGGCAGAACAGATGAATTCCCCATTGGACATAGAAAAATGAATTACAGAGGCTAGTTGTTGTCTTAATTGGAATATATTACCAAGCTGGTATCCTATTGAAGAGGGTATATAATCAAAGACTATAGATATAAGATACATAATACAATACAAAGATATTACTATAACATTAACTAATTCTGTTTGCTATTTTTAAAGATAGATGGACACATTGAAAGAACATTTTATTTCAAATATTTTATTATTAACACAGGTTCTAGCTTTTATTTACTTATACATATTCATTTCATAAATACATTTACATGTAAAATATTAGTAAGATTTCCGTTTCTTTGTTCATTGCTCAGTATTTCTTTGAGAAATTATATTTTTAAATTTATATTTTAACTTCAAATGTGATTTATTTCTTTTATAATAACTTTAAATTAGAAATTATTCCACTCTGAAGCTAACATGATCCTCTGTTTTCAATTGCCTTTTAAAATGTAACATATGCACTTTAGTTTTGCAGTTTGTGGTCATACATCTGTTAAACTAATCTAGCCACTTATAAAATATAGATTTTGAAAAACAGTTAAATATTTTATGTGTATAATTCTACTTAAAATGCCTCTGTGGGTCACACTCTAATTATTACAGAGGAATCTGTTCATAGAGTAAAACAATTTTCCAATTTATCCTAAAACTTAAATAGATTTTGAAGTATTTTTGAAGGGTAATCTTAGATTGTTTGCATGTCCTTTGTAAATGAGATTAGTGCTTGATTGTGCTTGCCTCCATATTATCAATTTAACTGTCACCAGGAATGAAGCTTACCAAGCTGCAGAAGATTGAGCTCAGGAATCTGACATGACACCTGGAGTTTACCCTTGTGGACAGAGACTTTCTGACCAGCAATAGCATTCACCACAACTAATTTTATTTAAAATTTCTACTAAAACTCAATGTATAAGCATATTATTGCAATTGTGGATCAGAATGCAATATTTGATAGGAAATATATAATGTATTACTATATTTTCCTTTAGGAGTTACTTAGAACTGCATGTTTTAATGAAGAAGTTAGTTATTTTTCTTGTAAAACAGGATAACATGTTTAGAGTAAAGTCATTTAAATAACTCTATTTGTCTATCTCTTATTCTATTTGTTTACTTATTTATAATGTTTACTTATATTAGTTTTATGTGAATATGTTTGCACATGAATGTAGGTTTGGTTGCAATGTTCCCACTGGTACCTGTAAAGATATGAAAAGCTGTGGGATCCCAGGAACTGGAATTACAGATGCTTGTGAGTCACCATACTGATGCTGAAAACTAAACTCTAGTCCTATGAAACCAACTTTATATTTGCTCTATTTAAAACAAACAAAGAAGAATAGCAATAAATATGAAAATAAAATCCCAATAGGACAAAAAATGCCAAACAAAGAAAGTGGTGTTATTAACAAGGGGAAAGATAATCTTTGTCTTCAAATCTTTCCAATTATTTAGAAAAAAAGAGCTACTTCAAATTCTACTTCTTGACATTCATTCCATAGATTTTACTTTTCTTGAAATTTATCAGTTTATTTTCATTTTTATAGGTTTTCATAAAATAAGTTTTCATTATATTTTAAAAAAAATCTCAGTAATCAGTCATTATTTTTGTCCAGTTCTTTATTCTTTTCCTATAGAATCTAATGATTTTCATTTTATTTTTAATTGAAATTTTTTTTTTGATTTTTCGAGACAGGGCTTCTCTGTATTGCTCTGGCAGTCCTTGAACTCACTCTGTAGACCAGGCTGGCCTTGAACTCAGAAACCGCCTGCCTCTGCCTCCCAAGTGCTGGGATTAAAGGCATGCCACTGCCTGGTGAAATGATTATTTTTAAATACAACGTATTTTGATGAATTGCCTCTCTTTTATCTCCTTCAAGATTCTTTCTACATACTGACTCAATTAACTTCATGTTTTCCCTCTGTCTTTCCTTAGAAAATAAGCAAGTACACAAACAAACCAGACAAAAAATAAAAATAAAAATGATGATAAAAGGATCAGAAAGATAAACCCCAGGAAATTCATAGACACACACAGACACAAACACAGACACAGACACAGACACACACACACACACACACACACACACACACACACACACAGATATACACACCTACACACCATAGAAACATAAACTCAGAAACCATCAAGGACAAGATCAGTAAGTTTAAAAATTGACTGTAGACCTAAATATAACATCATACTGTAAAACATAAGAAATTAGGATAAAAACCATTGTCAGGCATACTAGAAATGATAAAGTTTCTGAAACAAAATAAAAAACCTGGACTGGTCGAAAAGAAAGAACAAGCCGGGCCATGGTTGTGCATGCCTGTAATCCCAGCACTCTGGGAGGCAGAGGCAGGCGGATATCTGAGTTTGAGGCAAGCCTGGTCTACAGAGTGAGTTCCAGGACAGCCAGGGCTATACAGAGAAACCCTGCCTCAAAAACAAACAAACAAACAAACAAACAAACAAACAAATCCAAAAAACCCCCCCAAAAAAAAACAAGAAAGAAAGAAAGAAAGAAAGAAAGAAAGAAAGAAAGAAAGAAAGAACAAGCTACACTCCTATTCTTCAATAAATGGGACTAAAAATGAAATAGCCAAGTATAAACTGGTAGAAAACATGTGCAAATCATGTGATTTGACAGAAACCTGTTATTCAGAAAATGTAATATTAAGAAAACAACTTAAATGAGCAGAAATGTTGAAGATAACTTCATTTTTTAAAAATTTTCTATATTTTTATTTACATTCCAAAGGCTTTCCCCTTTCCCAGTCCCCCCCCCACCATGTCCCATAAGTCCTCTTCCCTCTACCTAATCCCCAATCACCCCCCCCCTGATTTCTTTGTTCTAGTACTCCCCTACCATACTGGATCAAGTCTTCTCAGGACCAGGGCCCTCTCCTTCCTTCTTAGGAATCATATGATTTGCTAATTGTGACTTGAGTATTCAAAGCTTCTGGGTTAATTAATATCCACTTATCAGTGATTGCATTTCATGTGTATTCTTTTGTGATTGGGTTAACTCACTTAGGATGATATTTTCCAGTTCCAACCATTGGCCTACAAATTTCATGAATTCATTGTTTTTAATTGCTGAGTAGTATTCCATTGTATAAATATACCACATTTTCTGTATCCATTCCTCCATTGAGGAACATCTGGGTTCTTTCCAGCTTCTGGCTATTATAAATAAGGCTGCTATGAACATAGTGGAGCATGTGTCTTTGTTGCATGCAGGGGAATCCTCTGGGTATATGCCCAGGAGTGGTATGACAGGGTTCTCCGGAAGTGTTATGCCAAATTTTCTTAGGAACTGCCAGACTGATTTCCAGCTTGCAATCCCACCAGCAGTGGAGGAGTGTTCCTCTTTCTCCACATCTTTGCCAGCATCTGCTGTCTCTTGAGTTTTTAATCTTAGCCATTCTGACTGGTGTGAGGTGAAATTTCAGGGTTGTTTTCATTTCCCTGATGAGTATCTCTTTCTTTTATATAGTTTGTATTTAACATGTGCTTTCTTTAAAATAAAATTTTGTGTGGCAAGGTCTTACCTGAAATTGTGCCCAAAATTGCTTGCTATCTATTAGAGTGATTCAAGTTAAAATAGAACTACAAGGGAGAATTAATGTAAGAAATAGATGATAATGGTTGGAGAGGAGTGCTGACAAATGTTGTCCTCTGGACATGACATGACTCTTGAAAACATGTGCTCTAAGCAGCTATGGCTTCCTACACAAGACCTTTACAAGTACATGCGTATTGACATTCTAGGATTGGCTCCAGAGCCATCACCCTCCAGCAGAGAAACTCTTGGCAGTTGATATCTGTTGGGACAAGGGTGATCAATTTTCTTTGTTAGTGTGACCCTGATAGGTGGTCCCCAATTTCCATGTGCATATATGTTGCATATACAATATGAGTACATGCTGTACACACTGCCTTAAAAACTACATACATATATGCATACAGACAAACACATTTGCAAAGGGAAATATTAGTTTGGAGTAACATGTGCATGAGTGGTTCTAGGGGGAGTTGGAGGGGTTACTGGGGGATGTATACAAATACACATGATTGCCCAAACACATCACACCATATACTTAATGTTTTTAGGATATGTTAATATTTCTCAGAATGTGGCAAACATGATGTTATCACATTACTTCTGATTCTAAATAGATGTTTTCTATCACAGAAAAGAGATAAATTGCAACATTTTGATTGAAAGTGGTTGAAATTAAAATGTGCTTGTAAACCAAATGTGGTCAGTATATTACACTTAAGATTATTTAACAATATATATTTATTTTATTTTTTATAAGCATGTGTGTGTGTGTGTGTGTGTGTGTGTGCATGCACACACCTATATACCAAGGCAACCATGAAGAGGTCAATGGCCAATTTTTAGCAGTCTGTTCCTGTCCTTGTTATTTTTTGAGACAAGGTCTCTCTTGTTTCTGTGGTGCCAGTTATTTCAGACTAAGTAGTCTGGAAGGTTTGCAATGGTTCTTCTGTTTCCAAATTTCCATCTCCTAGCAGAAGTAATAAAATTGCAAATATAGGCCATCATACCAGCTTTTTACATGGATTTCAGGGATGAAACTCAGGCTTCCAGCATTGGGTCACAGACAATTTTACCTGCCAAATCATGTCACTGGCCCCTAAATCAACAAAGAATATAAATATTTTAAAAGGTGCTTTAAGACAGTGAAGTAAATTTCTAATATCATTTAAATTCCTTGATTTTTTTAAATTGGATATATTCTTTTTTTTTTTGCTATTTTTTTTTATTTTCTATATTCTATGTTTACATTCCAAAGGCTTTCCCCTTTCCCAGTTCCCACCCACCATAGTTCCCATAGTTCCTCTCCCCCCCCATCTGTTCCCCAATAATTCCCCCTCCCCTCCCCCCCCCCGGTTTCTTTACTAAACTGGATGCAATCTTTACAGGCCCAGGGTCCTCTCCTTTCTTCTTCTTGGGAATCATTTGACTTGCTATTTGTGTCTTGAGTATTTAGGGCTTCTGGGCTCATTAATATCCACTTATCAGTGATTGCATTTCATGTGCATTCTTTTGTGATTGGGTTAATTCACTCAGGATGATGTTTTCCAGGTCTAACCATTTACCTACAAATTGCATGAATTCATTATTTTTAATTGCTGAGTAGTATTCCATTGTATAAATATACCACATTTTCTGTATCCATTCCTCCTTTGAGGGATATTTGGGCTCCTTCCAATTTCTGGCGATTATAAACAAGGCTGCTATAAACATAGTGGAGCATGTGTCCTTATTGCATGCAGGGGAATCCTCTGGGTATATGCCCAGGAGTGGTATGCCAGAGTCCTCTGGAAGTGACATGCCCAATTTTCTGAGGAACCACCAAACTGATTTCCAGAGCGGTTTTACCATTTTGCAATCCCACCAAGAAACAAAGAGAACCATACAAAGAATCAACAAGACCAGGAGCTGGTTCTTTGAGAAAATCAACAAGATAGATAAACCCTTAGCCAGACTAACCAAAGGACACAGAGACAGTATACAAATTAACAAAATTAGAAATGAAAAGGGAGACATAACAACAGAAACCGAGGAAATTCAAAACATCATCAGATCCTACTACAAAGGTCTATACTCAAAACAACTGGAGAACCTGGAGGAAATGGACAATTTCCTAGACAGATATCAAATACCAAAATTAAATCAGCATCAAGTAGATCAGCTAAATAGTCCCATAACCCCTAAAGAAATAGAAGGGGTTATAGAAAGCCTCCCAACCAAAAAAAGTACGGGACCAGATGGTTTTAGTACAGAATTCTACCAGACCTTCAAAGAAGACTTAACACCAATACTCTCCAAACTATTCCACAAAATAGAGACAGAAGGGACACTGCCCAACTCATTCTTCGAAGCCACAATTACGCTAATACCTAAACCACAAAAAGATCCAACAAAGAAAGAGAACTACAGGCCAATTTCTCTTATGAATATAGATGCAAAAATACTAAATAAAATTCTTGCTAACCGAATCCAAGAGCACATCAAAACGATCATTCACCATGATCAAGTAGGCTTCATCCCAGGGATGCAGGCATGGTTCAATATACGGAAATCCATCAATGTAATCCACTACATAAACAAACTGAAAGAAAAAAACCACATGGTCATCTCATTAGATGCTGAAAAAGCATTCGACACAATTCAGCATCCTTTCATGCTAAAAGTCTTGGAAAGAGCAGGAATTCAAGGCCCATACCTAAACATAATAAAAGCAATCTACAGCAAACCAGTAGCCAACATCAAAATAAATGGAGAGAAACTTGAAGCATTCCCACTAAAATCAGGGACTAGACAAGGCTGCCCTCTCTCTCCATATCTTTTCAATATAGTACTTGAAGTTCTAGCAAGAGCAATTAGACAACATAAGGAAGTCAAAGGGATACAAATTGGAAAGGAAGAAGTCAAACTATCATTATTTGCAGACGATATGATAGTTTACCTAAGCGACCCAAAAAACTCCACCAGAGAACTTCTACAGCTGATAAACAACTTCAGCAAAGTGGCAGGTTATAAAATTAACTCAAGCAAGTCAGTGGCCTTCTTGTACTCAAAGGACAAGCAGGCAGAGAAAGAAATTAGGGAAATAACACCCTTCACAATAGCCACAAACAACATAAAGTATCTTGGCGTAACTCTAACCAAACAAGCGAAAGATCTGTACAACAGGAACTTCAAGTCCTTGAAGAAAGAAATCGAAGAAGACCTCAGAAGATGGAAAAATATTTCTTGCTCCTGGATTGGCAGGATCAATATAGTAAAAATGGCCATCTTGCCAAAAGCAATATACAGATTCAATGCGATCCCCATCAAAATCCCAACTCAATTCTTCATAGATCTAGAAAGAGCAATTCTCAAATTCATCTGGAGCAACAAAAAACCCAGGATAGCTAAAACTATTCTCAACAATAAAAGGACTTCTGGGGGAATCAATATCCCTGACCTCAAGCAGTACTACAGAGCAATTGTGTTAAAAACTGCATGGAATTGGTATAGCAACAGGCAAGCAGATCAATGGAACAGGATTGAAGACCCAGAGGTTAACCCACAGACTTATGGTCACTTGATCTTTGATAAAGGAGCCACAACCATCTGGTGGAATAAAGATAGCCTTTTTAACAAATGGTGCTGGTTCAACTGGAAGTCAACATGCAGAAGAATGCGAATTGATCCAATCTTATCTCTTTGCACTAAGATCAACTCCAAGTGGATCAAGGACCTCCACATAAAACCAGACACACTGAAACTATTAGAAAAGAAACTTGGGAAGACCCTGGAGGACTTGGGCACAGGGGAAAAGTTCCTGAACAGAACACCAATAGCTTATGCTCTAAGATCAAGAATCGACAAATGGGACCTCATAAAATTACAAAGTTTCTGCAAAGCAAAGGACACTGTCAGAAGAACAAAACGGCAACCAACAAAGTGGGAAAAGATCTTCACCAACTCCACATCCGACAGAGGGCTAATATCCAATATATACAAAGAACTCAAGAAGTTAGACCGCAAAGAAACAAATAACCCTATCAAAAAATGGGGCACAGAGCTAAACAAAGAATTTTCACCAGAAGAAATTCGGATGGCCGAGAAACACCTTAAAAGATGTTCAACATCATTAGTCATCAGGGAAATGCAAATCAAAACAACCCTGAGATTCCACCTCACACCAGTCAGAATGGCTAAGATTAAAAACTCAAGAGACAACAAGTGCTGGCGAGGATGTGGAGAAAGAGGAAATTGGATATATTCTTTATTTACACTTCATTTACCTTTTCCTGGTTACCCACCTACCAACAGTCCCACATGCCCTTTACCCTCCCACCGTTCCCCCATCCACCCCTTCCCACTTCCCTTTTCTGGTATTCCCCTACACTGATGCACTGAGTCTTTCCAGAAGCAGGGTCCACTCCTTCCTTCTCCTCAGACATCATTTGGTATGTGGATTGTGTCTTTGGTGTTCCAAGATTCTAGGCTAATATCCACTTATCAATGAGTGCATACAATGGGTATTCTTTTGAGACTGGGTTACCTCACTTAGTATGACGTTCTCCAGTTCCATCCATTTCTCTAAGAATTTCACGAATTCATTGTTTCTAATGGCTGAATAGGACTCCACTGTGTATATATACCACATTTTTTTTATCCATTCCTCCATTGAGGGACATCTGGGTTCTTTCCAGGTTCTGGCTGTTATAAATAAGGCTGCAATGAACATAGTGGAACATGTGTCTTTGTTGCATGTAGGGGAATCCTTTGGGTATATGCCCAGGAGTGGTATTGCAAGGTCCACCAGAAGTATCATGTTCAATTTTCTGAGGAACTGCCAGACTGATTTCCAGAGTGGTTGTACCAGCTTGCAATCCCACTAGCAGTGGAGGAGGGTTCCTCTTTCTCCACATCCTCGCCAATACCTGCGGTTTCCTGAGTTTCTAAACTTAGCCATTCTGACTGGTGTGAGGTGAAATCTCAGGGTTGTTTTGATTTGCATTTATCTAATGATTAATGATGTTGAACATTTCTGTTATGGTTTGTATATGCTTTTCCCAGAGAGTGGCACACGTAGAAGGTGTGGCCTTGTTGGAGTAGGTGTGTCACTGTGGGTGTGGGCTTAAGATCTTCACCCTAGTTGCCTGGAAGTCAGTCTTCTACTAGCAGTCTTCAGATGAAGATGTAGAACTCTCAGCTCCTTCTGTACCATGCCTGCCTGGATGCTGCCATGTTTCTGCCTTGATGATAAAGGACTGAACCTCTGAGCCTGTAGGCCAACCCCAGTTACATGTTGTCTTTTATAAAACTTGCATTGGTCATGGTGTCTGTTCACAGCAGTAAAACTCTAAGACAATTTCTTAAGGTGCTTCTCAGCCATCCAATGTTCTTCAGGTGAAAAGTCTTTGTTTAGCTCTGTACTCCATTTTTGATAGGGTTATTTGCTTTTCTGGGGTCTAACTTCTTGAGTTCTTTGTATATATTGGAGATTAGCCCTCTGTCAGATGTAGGGTTGGTGAAGATCTTTTCCCAATTTGTTGGTTGCCAATTTGTCCTTTTGACAGTATCTTTTGCCTTACAGAAACTTTATAATTTTATGAGGTCCCATTTGTCTATTCTTGATCTTAGAGCACAAGCTATTGGTGTTCTGTTCAGGAACTTTCCCCCTGAGCCATATCCTCAAGGGTCTTCCCCAGTTTCTTTTCTATTAGTTTTAGTGTGTCTGGTTTTATGTGGAGGTCCTTGATCCACTTGGAGTTGAGATTAGTACAAGGAGATAAGAGTGGATCAATTCTCATTCTTCTGCATGTTGACCTCCAGATGAGGTAGCACCATTTGTTGAAAAGGCTATCTTTTTTCCACTGGATGTTTTCAGCACCTTTGTCGAAGATCAATTGGCCATAGATGTGTGGCTTCAATTCTGGGTCTTCAATACTACTCCATTGATCCACCTGCCTGTCACTGTACCAATACTAAGCAGTTTTTAACACTACTGCTCTGTAGTATTGCTTGAGGCCAGGGATACTGATTCCTCAAGAAGTTCTTTTACTGTTGATAATAGTTTTAGCTATCCCGGTTTTTTTTTTTTTTTTTTTTTTTTTTTGTTATTCCAGATGAATTTAAGAATTGCTCTTTCTAACTCTATGAAGAAATGAATTGGAATTTTGATGGTGATTGCATTTAACCTATATATTGCTTTTGGCAAGATTGCCATTTTAACTATATTAATCTTGCCAACCCACAAGCATGGAAGATTTTTCCATTTTCTGAGATCTTCTTCCATTTCCTTCAGAGACCTGAAGTTCTTGTCATACAAATCTTTCACTTGTTTGGTTAGAGTCACACCAAGATACTTTATATTGTTTGTGGCTATTGTGAAGGGTGTCATTTCCCTAATTTCTTTCTCAGCCTGCTTATCCTTTGAGTATGGGAAGGCTACTGATTTGCTTGAGTTGATTTTATAACCAGCCACTTTGCTAAAGTTGTTTATCAGCTGTAGGAGTTCTCTGGTGGAGTTTTTTTTGGGGGGGTCACTTAAATATACTATCATATCATCTGGGAATAGTGATAGGCCAATATGTATGCCTTTGACTTCCTTATGTTGTCAAATTGCTCTAGCTAGTACTTCAAGTACTATATTGAAAAGATATGATGAGAGGGGGCAGCCTTGTCTAGTCCCTGATTTTAGTGGGATTGTTTCAAGTTTCTCTCCATTTACTTTGAAGTTGGCTACTGGTCTGCTGTAAATTGCTTTTTACTATGTTTAGATATGGGTCTTGAATGCCTGTTCTTTCCAAGACTTTTAGCATGAAAGGATGCTGAATTTTGTCAAATGCTTTTTCAGCATCCAATGAGATGACCATGTTGTTTTTTTCTTTGAGTTTGTTTATGTAGTGGATTACATTGATGGATTTCTGTATATTGAACCATGCCTGCATCCCTGGGATGAAGCCAACTTGATCATGGTGTATGATCATTTGGATGTGTTCTTGCATTTGGTTGGCAAGAATTTTATTGGGTACTTTTGCATCGATGTTCATAAGGGAAATTGGTCTGAAGTTCTCTTTCTTAGTTGGAATTTTGTGTGGTTTTGGTATCATCATAATTGTGGGTTCGTTGAATGAGTTGGGTAGTGTTCCTTCTGTTTCTATTTTGAGGAATTGTTTGAAGAGTATTGGTATTAGTTCTTCTTTGAAGGTCTGATAGAATTCTGCACTAAAACCATCTGGTCCTGTGCTTTTTTGGTTGGAAAACTTTCTATGACCCCTTCTATTTCTTTGGGGTTTATGGTACTGTTTAGATGATCTATTTGTTCCTGATTTAATTTTGGTATTTGGTATCTGTCTAGGAAATTGTCCATTTCCTCCAGATTCTCCAGTTGTGTTGAGTATAGTCTTTTGTAGTAGGAGCTGATGATTTTTTGAATTTCCTCAGTTTCTCTTGTTATATCTCCCTCTTCATTTCTAATTTTGTTAATTTGAATATTGTCTCTGTGCCCTTTGGTAAGTCTGGCTAAGGGTTTATCTATCTTGTTGATTTTCTCAAAGAACCAGCTCCTGGTTTTGTTGATTCTTTGTATGTTTCTTTTTGTTTCTACTTGATTGATTTCAGTCCTGAGATTGCTTGAATAATGAATAGTCTGGCGGTTCCTCAGAAAATTGGGCATGTCACTTCCAGAGGACCCTGGCATACCACTCCTGGGCATATACCCAGAGGATTCCCCTGCATACAATATCAAAACATGCTCTACTATGTTTATAGCAACCTTGTTTATAATAGCCAGAATTTGGAAGGAGCCCAAATATCCCTCAAAGGAGGAATGGATACAGAAAATGTGGCATATTTATACAATGGAATACTACTCAGCAATTAAAAATAATGAATTCATACAATTTGTAGGCAAGTGGTTACATCTGGAAAATATCATCTGAAGTGACTTAACCCAATCACAAAAGAATACACTTGAAATGCAATCACTGATAAGTGGATATTAATGAGCCCAGAAGCCCTAAATACTCAAGGCACAATTAGCAAGTCAAATGATTCCCAAGAAGAAGAAAGGAGAGGACCCTGGGCCTGAAAAGATTGGATCCAGTTTTGTAGACCCAGAACAGAGAAATCTTTGGGGTTGGATGATTGGGGAATAGTTGGGGGGGAGAGGAATTATGGGATGTATGGTGGGGGGCAACTGGGAAAGGGGAAAGCCTTTGGAATGTAAACATAGAATATAGAAAATAAAAATTAAAAAAAATAAAGAGTAGACTAGTTCAGTATCATTACTTCCATAGCCTCTTAAAATACACCTGGTCTTGGTCTATTTTGAAAACTGAATGACTCTGACAAAAGATGATGATAAGACTTGAAAAATCAATTATATAGCATCTAGGCATGCTACACTCTTTAAACTTTGAACATTTAATTAAATATGAAGACAATGGAAACATAAGGAAATGTTTGGTTGGCTTTTTTTTTTCTGGTTATTGCTGTCTCCTTTTCCAACAAGATTTCTCTTTGTGTGTTTGAAAATAAATTTCAGGCACATTTGTTAACTACATTATTATTTCATAGTTAAACATTTTGTTAGATCATTCCTGTGTCTAAATCATTCTGTTAATGACTTAGTCACTGAAGTCATGCTAAAGCTTTTAACCACTACGAAATCACAGGTCTTATAAGAAATTGTTTCTGCCATGCATAATTTGGTACTAATGGCACTCACCTGTGCCAATAGCAATTAGAAATTTCCCCACCACTTTCTACAATAACATTGAAGACTTAGTGTACCTCTTTAATAGTGTACCTACCAGGATCAAATCATTATTTTAGAGTAAGTTTGATCATAATTTCTTTCAAATTTCTTATTCAATTAATATTGGAACTATACAAATTTATGGAGTATATCATGATAATTCTTTTTTTTTTTTTTTTTAATTTTTATTTTCTATGTTCTATGTTTACATTCAAAACGCTTTCCCCTTTCCCAGTTCCCACCCACCATAGTTCCCATAGTTCCTCTCCCCCCCAACTGTTCCCCAATCATTCCCCCTCCCCCCTCAGTTTCTTTACTAAACTGGATGCAATCTTTACAGGCCCAGGGTCCTCTCCTTTCTTCTTCTTGGGAATCATTTGACTTGCTATTTGTGTCTTGAGTATTTAGTGCTTCTGGGCTCATTAATATCCACTTATCAGTGATTGCATTTCATGTGCATTCTTTTGTGATTGGGTTAATTCACTCAGGATGATATTTTCCAGGTCTAACCATTTACCTACAAATTGCATGAATTCATTATTTTTAATTGCTGAGTAGTATTCCATTGTATAGATATACCACATTTTCTGTATCCATTCCTCCTTTGAGGGATATTTGGGCTCCTTCCAATTTCTGGCTATTATAAACAAGGCTGCTATAAACATAGTGGAGCATGTGTCCTTATTGCATGCAGGGGAATCCTCTGGGTATATGCCCAGGAGTGGTATGCCAGGGTCCTCTGGAAGTGACATGCCCAATTTTCTGAGGAACCGCCAAACTGATTTCCAGAGTGGTTTTACCATTTTGCAATCCCACCAACAGTGGAGGAGTGTTCCTCTTTCTCCACATCCTCGCCAGCACTTGTTGTCTCTTGAGTTTTTAATCTTAGCCATTCTGACTGGTGTGAGGTGGAATCTCAGGGTTGTTTTGATTTGCATTTCCCTGATGACTAATGATGTTGAACATCTTTTAAGGTGTTTCTCGGCCATCCGAATTTCTTCTGGTGAAAATTCTTTGTTTAGCTCTGTGCCCCATTTTTTGATAGGGTTATTTGGTTCTTTGCGGTCTAACTTCTTGAGTTCTTTGTATATATTGGATATTAGCCCTCTGTCGGATGTGGAGTTGGTGAAGATCTTTTCCCACTTTGTTGGTTGCCGTTTTGTCCTTCTGACAGTGTCCTTTGCTTTGCAGAAACTTTGTAATTTTATGAGGTCCCATTTGTCGATTCTTGATCTTAGAGCATAAGCTGTTGGTGTTCTGTTCAGGAACTTTTCCCCTGTGCCCAAGTCCTCCAGGGTCTTCCCAAGTTTCTTTTCTAGTAGTTTCAGTGTGTCTGGTTTTATGTGGAGGTCCTTGATCCACTTGGAGTTGATCTTAGTGCAAAGAGATAAGAGTGGGTCAATTCGCATTCTTCTGCATGTTGACCTCCAGTTGAACCAGCACCATTTGTTGAAAAGGCTATCTTTATTCCACCGGATGGTTGTGGCTCCTTTATCAAAGATCAAGTGACCATAAGTCTGTGGGTTAATTTCTGGGTCTTCAATCCTGTTCCATTGATCTGCTTGCCTGTTGCTATACCAATACCATGCAGTTTTTAACACAATTGCTCTGTAGTACTGCTTGAGGTCAGGGATATTGATTCCCCCAGAAGTCCTTTTATTGTTGAGAATAGTTTTTGCTATCCTGGGTTTTTTGTTGCTCCAGATGAATTTGAGAATCGCTCTTTCTAGATCTATGAAGAATTGAGTTGGGATTTTGATGGGGATCGCGTTGAATCTGTATATTGCTTTTGGCAAGATGGACATTTTTACTATATTGATTCTGCCAATCCAGGAGCAAGAGATATTTTTCCATCTTCTGAGGTCTTCTTCAATTTCTTTCTTCAAGGACTTGAAGTTCCTGTTGTACAGATCTTTCGCTTGTTTGGTTAGAGTTATGCCAAGGTACTTTATGTTGTTTGTGGCTATTGTGAAGGGTGTTATTTCCCTAATTTCTTTCTCAGCCTGCTTGTCCTTTGAGTACAGGAAGGCCACTGACTTGCTTGAGTTAATTTTATAACCTGCCACTTTGCTGAAGCTGTTTATCAGCTGTAGAAGTTCTCTGGTGGAGTTTTTTGGGTCGCTTAGGTAAACTATCATATCATCTGCAAATAATGATAGTTTCACTTCTTCCTTTCCAATTTGTATCCCTTTGACTTCCTTATGTTGTCTAATTGCTCTTGCTAGAACTTCAAGTACTATATTGAAAAGATATGGAGAGAGAGGGCAGCCTTGTCTAGTCCCTGATTTTAGTGGGAATGCTTCAAGTTTCTCTCCATTTATTTTGATGTTGGCTACTGGTTTGCTGTAGATTGCTTTTACTATATTTAGGTATGGGCCTTGAATTCCTGCTCTTTCCAAGACTTTTAGCATGAAAGGATGCTGAATTTTGTCGAATGCTTTTTCAGCATCTAATGAGATGACCATGTGGTTTTTTTCTTTCAGTTTGTTTATGTAGTGGATTACATTGATGGATTTCCGTATATTGAACCATCCCTGCATCCCTGGGATGAAGCCTACTTGATCATGGTGGATGATCGTTTTAATGTGCTCTTGGATTCGGTTAGCAAGAATTTTATTTAGTATTTTTGCATCTATATTCATAAGAGAAATTGGCCTGTAGTTCTCTTTCTTTGTTGGATCTTTTTGTGGTTTAGGTATTAGCGTAATTGTGGCTTCGAAGAATGAGTTGGGCAGTGTCCCTTCTGTCTCTATTTTGTGGAATAGTTTGAAAAGTATTGGTGTTAAGTCTTCTTTGAAGGTCTGGTAGAATTCTGCACTAAAACCATCTGGTCCCGTACTTTTTTTGGTTGGGAGGCTTTCTATAACCCCTTCTATTTCTTTAGGGGTTATGGGACTATTTAGCTGATCTACTTGATGCTGATTTAGTTTTGGTATTTGATATCTGTCTAGGAAATTGTCCATTTCCTCCAGATTCTCCAGTTGTTTTGAGTATAGACCTTTGTAGTAGGATCTGATGATCTTTTGAATTTCCTCAGTTTCTGTTGTTATGTCTCCCTTTTCATTTCTAATTTTGTTAATTTGTATACTGTCTCTGTGTCCTTTGGTTAGTCTGGCTAAGGGTTTATCTATCTTGTTGATTTTCTCAAAGAACCAGCTCCTGGTCTTGTTGATTCTTTGTATGGTTCTCTTTGTTTCTATTTGATTGATTTCAGCCCTGAGTTTGATGATTTCTTGTCTTCTACTCCTCCTGGGTGAATTAACTTGTTTTTCTTCCAGGGCCTTAAGGTGTGCCATTAAGTTGCTAGTGTATGCTCTCTCCAGTTTCTTTTTGGATGCACTTAGAGCTATGAGTTTTCCTCTTAGCACTGCTTTCATTGTGTCCCATAGATTTGGGTAGGTTGTACCTTCATTTTCATTGAATTCTAAAAAGTCTTTGATTTCTTTTTTTATTTCTTCCTTGACCGAGGTGTCATTGAGTAGAGTATTGTTCAATTTCCATGTGTATGTGGGCTTTCTGTTGTTTTTGTTGTTATTGAAGACCACTCTTACTCCCTGGTGATCTGATAGGAGGCATGGGATTAGCTCGATCTTCTTGTATTTGTTGACATCTGTCTTGTGACCAATTATATGGTCTATTTTGGAGAAGGTACCATGTGGAGCTGAGAAAAAGGTATATTCTTTAGCTTTAGGATGAAATGTTCTATATATATCTGTTAAATCCAGTTGGTCCAGAGTTTCAATTAGTTTCACTGTGTCCCTGTTTAGTTTCTGCTTTCCTGATCTGTCCATTGAGGAGAGTGGAGTGTTGAAGTCACCCACAATTATTGTGTTAGGTGTAATGTGTGCTTTAAGCTTTAGTAAGGTTTCTTTTACGAATGAGGGTGCCCTTGCATTTGGAGCATAGATGTTCAGTATTGAGAGCTCTTCTTGGTGGATTTTCCCTTTGGCCAGCAAGAAGTGACCTTCTGAGTCTCTTTTGATGATTTTAGGTTGGAAGTCAATTTTATCTGATATTAGAATGGCTACTCCAGCTTGTTTCCTGGGACCATTTGCTTGTAAAATTGTCTTCCAGCCTTTTACTCTAAGGCAGTGTTTGTCTTTAACACTGAGATGGGTTTCCTGTATGCAGCAAAATGTAGGGTCCTGTTTCCGTATCCAGTCTGTTAATCTATGTCTTTTTATTGGGGAATTGAGTCCATTGATGTTAAGAGATATTAAGGAATAGTAATTATTTCCTCCAGACATTTTTGAAATTATATTTATTTATTTTATTTATTTTTTTAATATTCGAGAGGTTACCTTCTTTTAGGTTTGATGAGAGGAGGTTTCTATCTTGTTTCTTCCCGGGTGTAGTTTCCGTCCTTGTCTTGGTGTTTTCCCCCTATTATCCTTTGTAGGGCTGGATTTGTGGAAAGATATCGTGCAAATTTGGTTTTGTCATGGAATACCTTGATGTCTCCATCTATGGCGATTGAGAGCTTTGCTGGGTAAAGTAGTTTTGCCTGGAGTTTGTGTTCTCTTAGAGTTTGCATTATATCTGCCCAGGATCTTCTAGCTTTCATGGTCTCAGGTGAGAAGTCTGGTGTTATTCTGATAGGTCTTCCTTTATAAGTTACTTGGCCTTTTTCTCTTGCTGCCTTTAATATTCTTTCTTTGTTTAGTACATTTGGAGTTTTGATTATTATGTGATGGGATGTGTTTCTGTTCTGGTCCAGTCTGTTTGGGGTTCTATAGGCTTCTTGTATATTCATGGGCATCTCTCTCTTTAGGTTGGGGAAGTTTTCTTCCATAATTTTGTAGAAGATATTTGCTGGCCCTTTAACTTGTACGTCTTCATTCTCGTCTATACCTATGATCCTTAGGTTTGGTCTTCTCATTGCGTCCTGGATTTCCTGGATGTTTTGGGTTACAGCCTTTTTGCATTTAGTATTTTCTTTGACTGTTGAATCAATGGTTCCTACTTGTTGGCCCACGTTCTTCTGTAGTTCTTTAAGTGACTTTTGTCTTTCTTCCTTATTGTCTTCTTCTCTTTGATCCATCTTCTCCTGCATTTCTTGAAGTGATTTTTGTATTTGCCTCGTAAAGGCTTCTAACTTTTGATCCATTTTCTCCTCTATTTCTTTACGAGATTTTTCTATGTGTTCAGCTACCAGCATCCTGACCAGTGATTTTATATCCAAGTCTTGTTTTTCTGGTGTTTTGGGGTATCCAGGGCTTCCTGTTGTTGGCGAACTGGGTTCAGATGCTGTCATGTTGCCTTGATTTCTGTTAGTGACATTCCTTCGTTTACCTTTTGCCATCTGGTTATTTCTGGTGTTAGTTGACCTTGTTGTCACTGGCTGGTGTTTGAATCTCCTGCGAGGCTGGGCTTACCTGTTGTTTCTTTACTGGTGGTTATGCGTGATTGCTGCTCAATGGGATCACGAGCTGGCTGCCACCGGCTGACTTTGTGCCCGGCCTGAGGACTCTGGCAAGTGTGGGGGAGTGCAGCAGAGCCTAGGTAGGCGCTGCTAGGCCTGCCTAGTAGGGAGAGCCTAGCAGATCCCCTCACGTGGTAGCCCCTGATGGAATCTATCTACCTGTGTCTTTCCAGCTGTGTCCTGGTTGCAATATGGAGGCCTGCCGCTATAGCTGGTCCGGGGTCCTGGGGAGCTGGGTGGTTCCGGTTGCCTCAGTGCAAGTCCTAAGCTCACAGGGACCGTGCTGCAGAGCCTAGGTGCCTGGGCCCGCCTCTGGGCGAGAGCTCAGCAGAGCTCCCTGCACCAGTCCCAGAAGGAGTCCCTACCTGCGCCTTTCCAGCTGTGTCCTGGTTGCAATATGGAGGCCTGCTGCTGTTGCTGGTCCGGGGTCCTGGGGAGCTGGGTGGGTCCGGCTGCCTCGGTGCAAGTCCTAAGCTCACAGGGACCGTGCTGCAGAACCTAGGCGCCTGTGCCCTCCTCTGGGCGGGAGCTTAGCAGCGCTCCCTGCTCCAGTCCCAGACGGAGACCCTACCTGCGCCTTTCCAGCTGTGTCCTGGTTGCAATATGGAGGCCTGCTGCTGTCGCTGGTCCGGGGTCCTGGGGAGCTGGGTGGGTCCGGATGATAATTCTTAATAATGATAATGTAGATCAGTCACAGGAATTTCAATGTATTGCTCAAAGGTATTCAATAATGTGCTATAATCTCTGAGATAGAAAAGTAAAATTATGTTTATTCATTGTGTAGAATTATATGTCAGTAATTAGCATTAGATAACATAAATCATCTTATTTTGTCAGTTTATTCTTTATTAATATGTTTTTCTTACATATTATTTAATGTAATTGTCACATGTATCACTTACTGCTCTAAGCTTTCTACAAATACAGGTGCACCATTCTTACCAACTTTTTGAAGTGGATGAAAGTAGTGACATTTTTATTATATAAATAAATAACCCAGCCGGGAGTGGTGGCACACGCCTGTAATCCCAGCATTTGGGAGGCAGAGGCAGGCAGATTTCTGAGTTCGAGGCCAGCCTGGTCTACAGAGTGAGTTCCAGGACAGCCAGGACTACACAGAGAAACCCTGTCTCAAAAAAGTAAATAAATAAATAACCCAAATCTTAGATACTGCATTCCTAAATTTGCGGGTCTGTATCATGAAACTGTGTTTTGACTGTAACTTAAAATGCCCTGATGCTTTAGTACAGTCCAAATTATGTACCCTTTATTGAGAATAAATCTAATATCAGTCACAGCTTACTCTCCTTTCTCCTCAAGCATGGTATTTTATTTTTTACCAAGAATTATGGAGCATCATGCTATGTAGAGGGAAAAATTAATGCTCTAGTAAATGTACTTTAAGGTCCCAGCATGAAGGTAAGATGCTATTTTCAGAATATTCTTTCTGAACTCTGATACACTTGCTTTTAAAATTTTAAAATCCATCTATGCTGTTTCTACTTTAAACTCATTTTATAATGTGGCTTCAGGCTTCTTACTCACAAGAGAGAAATGATATGGTCTCAAGCCCAGTAGAGCCTATGACTCTGACATTTGCAATTACTTCAAAAATCAGAGTAGTAGAGAAGACAGGCAGGCTGGAAAGCACTTGTCAATATATTCAATTGCTCAGAAAACAGGAGTTTCTCAAATATCTTTATCCTCCCTGCTATTACTTTTGCAAGCTCTGTAGTTTGCAGCACTTTCTGTTAATGTGATGTTGGCTGCCAGAAAAACACACCTTCACAAAATAAAATGCTTTCTAAATTGCACTGATGTCAAAATTTAGTCATTTTATACAATGGGAACAAACATCTCTCTACTAAGCTAAGTATATTTAGAAAAACCTTTGAAATTGAAAACAAATGACTTGGAAAGAAATTATCAAGGTGATTTCTTTGCTTTTTTGCTATGACTCAAAGAAAAAAAGGAATGAATTAGCATATGGTTAGAACCCAGTTTGACATGATAAAGGAGTTAAACAATTTGGACCATTTGGCCTCTTATCCCTATTTATTTATTTATTTATTTATTTATTTATTTTTACACATTTAAATAATAGAAAGTAGAATTAGGATTATGAAAGAACCCATTAAAAGACACTTGTATTTTCATGCTTTTCCTATACAATAAAATGATTATATTAGTGCTACCAGGACAATGGACAGGCAGAAGATGTTTTCAAGAACTGGACTAGAAAATTTATGACAAGTGTATGATTTAATATTTCCTATTTTGGAAAAAAGAAGGAAGAAAATATTTTATAGCCTCTGATACTTCCACTAGGCCTCATATATTTTCTTTAACTTTCTATTAAAGTGAATTATATTGTTTTAGTTTTCAGCAAGTTATGATCCGTATCTATACATACTGGATCTGATAAAGCCTTCCCTATCCAAAAAGTTTATTTCTCATTGTATTCTCTTTTTCACATAAGAGTTGTTTTTTTTATTTAAATGTTCATTCACAAAATACCATATCCATAGACTCACGTTCTGTCATAGAACTGAATGTATTAAGTGTTTGGAATTCCATTCTTACAAATTCAGTTGGGCACCCAGCAGAGGGAAAGGATGTGCGTGTTCTCTCTTTTCTGCATTGGAGATGGATTAGATCATCTGAAAGTACCAGACTTGATTATAAGCACAAAATGCATGTCTGTCTTAAGTTAGGTATTGGTGTTACACAAGTGGTTCTTATCCCAGAAGCAGAGAAGAAGGGCAGGCAAGGAAAGAAGTGTGAGTTCTGTAAATTGCCATTGAGACAAAGATACTCATAAGCCAAGGGATAGGCTGGGAGGAAGTTGCTAGCTAATAAGCAAGCTGTGCATCTTTCAGCCCTCTTTAAGGCTCTAGTGGCTCACTGATCCCTCCCTGATCCAACTAGTACAGATAGAGACTTGGTGCCAAATAATTTTCCATTTGTTGACACATAGCTGTTCAAGCTAAAAGCGAATCCTGATCCCATTTCTCTTAAGTGAGTGATCAACACTGTCTGGTGAAGCAGTGGTCTACCTTACAGAGAAAGCAGCAAGCCTAGAGGTTTCTAGACACCCAAGTAATGTGGGTTTCAACAATTGTGCAACTGACCAGAGAAAGGGCCAGGGTCTAGGTATTGAGCTAGAGTTGGGAATCAACCTCTTGGAAAAAGCGCCCTGGAGCAGACAGATGCAAGGGAAACAGCTTAGATTCAGTGTAAGCACAGCTTTCTGGTGGAGTCCCAATACCACCCTTGCTTCCTATAGGCCTCCTCTACTGGAAACAATTAGTTTCAGCGGGTTGCACACTCAAGGGGCCTCTAAGACCCAGGAAAATCAGGGAATGAGTTTCTACTTGACTTAGCGTGAGCAGGAGCAAAGATGTGTGGCCATTGGGACCCAGGGGGCCACCAGTGAAGAATGTCCAAATAGCCCTGAACCCTTCTGATCTCACTTTTTGACAGGAGCCTGCTATGCCTCAACAGGATGCTGTGGCAGGTGATAGGCCCCCAAACACAGCAACCTGTCAGGACCATCAGACATGTTTCCTTCTTTTAAACCAAGGTGCCTCCAATTCTGCATGTTCATCCTAGCTGGATACCAACAAGTTGCCAGCAGCCACGTAACTGGTGGCTCCAGCTCTTTTCAGAAGCCACAGCAAACACAGAACTCGACATACAGGTTGGAGAGATGCTCTGAGAATAAGCAGAGAACAGCACACCTGGAGCATAGCCAGGGTGAATAAAGGAAAGAAAGAAAGCAACGAAAGATGAGGCACCTCAGCCCACCTTCCACACGTGACTCACATCCACACCATATGGGAAGGAGCAAGAAGAGGCCAGGAGTGAGAGGGGAGACAAAGAAAACAGAAATAAAGCATAAAACAGGTACTAGATAGGTATAGCCAAGCCAAGAATGTACTAGAAACCATTTGTTAACAGCTGACAAGAACTCACAAGCTCTGTGTTTCCTCCTTAACGACAGTACCAGGCTGCAATGGGACCTTTAGTATGTATGATTATGGTACTCCTCCAGCTCCTCATGCCCCATTCCCTGCCAACCTAAGCTCCTTTTCACTCCTATTGAACCACTTCCTCTCTGGGCCTGGCTCCCCAAAAATGGCTGAGTTGGGGTTCACTACTTGATTGAGGGGTGTGCCACTGTCCAAGGTTTAAGCTGCACCTTCTCTGCTCATCTGTGGGTTCTCTGAAGTCCATGTTGGAGCCACACAGAGGAGGATCATCTCGAAAGTGACTCTCCATTGGAGGGTCTGCTCAGTGGTCCCCAAGGTAACTACACAGCCTGCTACCCCTAAGAAATCATGTTTCCATGTAGGCATAGTTGAAGTCATCCCGGAATCCCATCCGCCTCTAGATTCTCGAGAGCCACGCATTCATCTGTTATCGGGTCTGTTCTTGAATCTAAAGCCATCTATAACTTGTTTTCTGCCTTCTGCCATACAAATTGATGGTCAAAAGAGTGCTCCATCATAGTCATAGCCTCCTTCAGGGAATCTACCTCATCAACTTCTACATAGCAGAACCCTGTACATTTGCCTGTGCCTTTGTCTCCAACTAGACACATCCACTGTTTGCAGAGATCCTTAAATATAGCATCTATGTCACCCTGAACTGTTTTAAAAGGGAGATTTCCTACATAAGCTGTGTAGGGGGACTCTGCACATAACCCCTTTAGGCTTCCAGACCCATGACCACCAGCACTGTCATAGGATGCTCTACAGCCACTCAAGCTGCTATAGGCCTGATTATCGTAGGTATCAAGGTCCGCAATTTTCTATATCCACTCCTTGAGGAACCCTCCTGTTATTCTCTTTTGCCCTGTATTACGAGTTAGAAAAATATGATGCACAAGCTAAATCCTTCCATCTGAGAGAAAAACTAGCTTTTATGGGTCACAAACATGAAAATACGGCATAGACAATCGAAGCTATTTATTATCTGGACCTATAGAGAAAATGGTCGCCAAATTATGTTGTGCACTGTCAGTTTTCCCACTGAGATTATTCCTGTGGACAAGTATTGAATTATTTCTCATGACGTAATATCTTATTTGATCCACATTGTTCATTCAATTACTCTTATATCTGATTCTTTCAATTATTTTATATAAACTGTTCTGTTATGATCATTTATAATGTACACATTTCCTATTTACTGGTCAGTTTTCAACCCTTATGCTTTTTTGTTCATTAGTAATATTTCAAATTATTCAAATTCAATTTAAAAAATTGATAGTGTACATATCTAACAAGATAATTATTGTTTTTCCTCCAGTCTTTTTTCTTGTCTCATCCTTTATTTTTCTGGCTCCTAAACTCTGAAGTATATCAAATTACAATTGGAAACTATTTTATATGTTATTATATATTCCATGTCTTGTATCCCATATAATAGATCTTGCAGTCAGAAGGAGAATCTGGAAGGTAAGGCAAAAAAAAAAAAAAAAAAAAAAAGCTCTATTGGTAAAGCAAGCTGACCATCTTAACTTCCCCAATTGTTTTCTGCTGGAAATTCTGAGCATTCTATTTGATGATGCCATCTCTTATCTGATGTTTGTTCTTTGACATGGAATCCTCAACCACAGGGATACTTTGCTGTGCCTGGGACTCTATTTTCATCTTTACAAAACATTTAATTCCAGGGATTGCTTAAATAGGAAGTTCTGGTTGTTGTTTTGAAATTATTCAATTTTTGTAAATGAAATTTAAAGTTTTCAAGGATATTTGTGGTACTATATGGTTTGTATTAATTCTGAAAATGCTATAGGCAATTGGATAATTAATACATGAATTCTCTTTATGAAATTAATGATTCACCTCTGAATTTACAATGAAATGCCTTCTAAGGAAATAAAGCATTTTATAGTTCTCTAATGGACCCATATGTAGCTGAGTGGCAAGTTACTAGCTAGTAAGCCATACAAAAGGACCCCATGAAAATGGGTAAGCTTTACTATCCATCTTTGGTATTTTTTTCTCCCATTCCTTTATCAATAGAAGTGGATGTTCACCTTTTTATTTTAATATAATCCATACAATAGTCTTGATTACAAATTCTCCTCTCATATCCTTCTCATGTATCCATCTCTCTCATTAGAAAACAAAGAGCCGGGCAGTGGTGGTGCATGCCTTTAATCCCAGCACTTGGGAGGCAGAGATAGGCAGATTTCTGAGTTCGAGGCCAGCCTGGTCTACAGAGTGAGTTCCAGGACAGCCAGGGATAAACAGAGAAACCCTGTCTCAAAAAAACCAAAAAAAAAAGAAAGAAAAGAAAAAAAAGAAAAAGTAAGAAAAGAAAACAAAGAAGCAAATAAAAAAACCAAACCAACCAAACAGAAAAAAAAAACAAAGAAAAAGCATTTAATACACATACATACACACACCATAAAACCTCACACTCACACACACACACACACACATACACACACACACACACACACACACACACACACACACACCATAAAATCAAACAATTAGAAAACAACATATAAACAAAAAATCAATACATTTATGTTGAGGCTTATGATTATGATGGAGAGTCTTCTATTATAAAACAGCACAAGGTACTATATATATTGGATTTTTTGAGACAGGATTTCTGTAGCCCTGGCTGTCCTGGAACTCTAGGCTGGCCTCAAACTCAGAAATACACCTGCTTCTGCCTCCCAAGTGCTGGTATTAAAGGCGTGCACCACCACCGCCAGGTCAAGGCATAATATTAAAAGTTGTTGGAGAGGGCTAATATCAAATGTATACAAAGAACTCAAGAAGTTAGACCCCAGGAAAACAAAATAACCCTATCAAAAAATGGGGTACAGAGCTAAACAAAGACTTTTCACCTGAAGAAATTTGGATAGCTGAGAAACACCTTAAAAAATGTTCAACATCATTAGTCATTAGAGAAATGCAAACCAAAACAACCCTGAGATTTCACCTCATACCAGTCAGAATGGCTAAGATTAAAAACTCAGGAAACAACAGGTGTTGGCAAGGATGTGGAGAAAGAGAAACACTCCTCCACTGCTGGTGGGACTGCAAGCTGGTACAACCACTCTGGAAATCAGTCTGGCGGTTCCTCAGAAAACTGGACATGATACTTCCGGAGGATCCAGCCATACCACTCCTGGTCATATACCCAGAAGATTCCCCAGCATGCGACAAGGATACATGCTCTACTATGTTCATAGCAGCCCTATTTATAATAGCCAGAAGCTGGAAAGAACCCAGATGTCCCTAAGCAGAGGAATGGATACAAAAAAATGTGGTATATATACACAATGGAGTACTACTCAGCCATTAGAAAAATGAATTCATGAAATTCTTATAGAAATGGATGGAGCTGGAGAATATCATACTAAGTGAGGTAGCACAGCTTCAAAAGAACACCCATGGTATGCACTCACTGATAACTGGATATTAGCCTAGAATCCTGGGACACCAAAGATACAATCCACATACCAAATGATGTCCAACAAGAAGGAAGGAGTGGACACTGGTTCTGGAAAAGCTCAAAGCATCAGTCCAAGGGAATACCAGAACAGGGAAGTGGGAAAGGGTGGATGGGGGAACACAGGGAGGGAAAAGGGCATGGGGGACCTTTGGGGGCAGGTAACCAGAAAAAGGGAATTGAAATGTAAATAGAGAATATATCCAATAAAAAAAAGTTGTTGGAGAGCAATTTGTTTAACCTAGCCATTGCATATTTTTATCACCTCTATAAAGTTACTTCTAGGCATTCTTACTGTCAATCATATGAGTACAAAACTGTGACCTCAGTATATTTGCTGGAAACTTTTACCTTAAAAGAACTGCCATTCAGTTTTTACTTAAATCTCAGGGGTTAGGTCAGGTGAAGAGATACTGTGTACTCTTTTTTAAAGAAAATAATTTCAAGCTCTTCATAGCACATTCAGTATTGCCCTCCTCAACCTCATCTGACCTGGTAAAATGGTAATGCCAGATTTAGTTGTAGACATCTCCTTTTGGGGATATTATTAATTCTATACTAAAAAAAGTTACAGATTTTAAAAGACTCAATGCTTTCCAACTGGCTCCAAATGTCTTCTCTGCTGTTGTATTCTTTATCTAGGCTTCCCTATGGAGTCTATTTAAAGAAAGATTCAAAAGTCAAACCCACACTGATAGTTTCTTAGAAGGATTTGCTATTGCACATGACAAAGTGTGCTTTAATACTCTGGAGGCCTTTTGTTTAAAAGACTTAACATTTAAGTTGAAAAACTAAATTAATCTTCATGACCTTTTTATCATAATTGTTTCATACTTATATGCTTTAGATTATTTTCTTCATGTAATACATTTCTGTATATGGTTTTTTATTTAAATTATTGCAATAGTCACTTACATATTTGGGGGATTTTGAGAAAAAAGTCTTACCTTGTAGTTTAAGCTATTCCAGGATTCTCAATGTCATCCATACTGGCCTCAATCTTATGGCGATATCTTATCTCAGAATTACTAGTGCTAGGATTACAGGTGTGATAGACTAAATTGTTGCTATTTTAAATTAACAAATACAGTGAATATATATCATAAGAAAATATGGCTTCTGGAAGTTCCTAATGCAAACTGTCATTGTGTTAGGAATAGAGATGTAGAATGGACAACATTTTGCTTGCAGTTCAACAGACAATTAGATTCTGGTTTTTCCTCTGGTCTCTTATGGCACTTAATGCCTTAATATATTTTTAAGTGCCTTGTTTTAAATTGCAAAGTATTAAAAAAATTGAAAAAATACTTATATGTAGGCTAAAATGTCAATTTGTAAATGTAGTATTTGACCCTTGAATAGGAATAGTGTACCATTTAATGTAAGATGAATAATTTTCTTTATGAGTTCCTATTCACAAGAATGTGCAGTCTGCGTGAATTATAGCATAAGTATTAGTTACTTTCGTAATTATAGAAAGGACAATAATACCTATTGCTCTTTTTAACTATACTTTTGCTATATGCAAAACATTCCACTTTGCTATATACACATATTATTGAGAAAAAGATGTGGGTACATATTTATTTTACATGAGAATATTGAAAATGAAACCAGTAAGAACTTCTCAAAAGTTCCAAATTTATGAGTGACAGAGAGCTAATTTATTGTTAATGTTTGATTTCAGAGTTCATAAATCATCAGTTTAAAAATGCTAGACTTCTACCCATTTGAACACTGACTCTGAATTGAGAATCTCCAACCCAGACAGCTCACAACCACCTGAAATTCCAACTCCAGGGCACATGATGCTCTGTTTTTGTATTCCACAGACACTTGCACTGACATGTGCACATACATGCATGTACATAATACACACAATTAAAGAATAAAAATAAATTTTTAGAAAAACAGAATCATTTCAGAATCTAACTTTGTCAGAAAGCTCCACACAAAACATTCCACTTATCATATTTCAATGATAACTGTTTTGAGACTAAGCCATGTTGTTTTGCTTAATATGTCTTCTCTAGAAAATATTTATGAATAACAAATTAGGATAAATAAAAAGATGAGTAGTAAAAATTAAAAAGTGTTTACAAGCTCTTAGCACACTCAGGTTTTATTTCAGCTGTCAATCTGGATGCATTCTTCATGTTTAGAGGTAGGTAAATTGTGTTTTTGAGTCTTCTTTAGAACTTTATATATTTCATCTTTGACACACATGTTAAGTTAATCTTCCCATATCAGAAGTATGAGTGTAACAATTATAGTGACAAGCAATTTTAGAGTAAACCTATCCATGTTCATACAAATAAAGCAAAGAAGGCAGCAATGCTATTTGGAATGTATTTGAAAAATAAAAACCACTTTATACCATACCTGTACTTCTACCCCTGATTGAAATTCGAAATCAGTGCGCTTGCAATTTTCTAGTGCCTTACAATCCATTTTCAGATAAATAAGGATATTGACAATATGCTGAGTATATTAGCACATGCCTGTAATCCTACTACCTGGAAAGTAGGGATTGGAGAATCAGGAGTTCAGAATTATCCGTAGTTATATAATAAGCTTTAGGCCAACCTAGACCACATGGAACTCTGTCTTAAATATCGGGGAATAGTTGGGGGTGGGAGAGGACTTATGGGACAAATGGTGGGGGGAACTGGGAAAGGGGAAAGCCTTTGGAATCTTTGGAATGTAAACAAAGAATATAGAATAAAAAAATTATAAAAAAAATAGAAGTGAAGTCATTTTTCACAGAAACACAAGATTTACAAAAAGTACTACGCAAAAGAATTAACATCCCCAACCTCAACCCAAATTACCTTTATTCTAATAACCTTATTTCTGCTAATATTCTTTCTATATTTTTAATCCAAGGTTCTAAATTTTCAAGTACCAGTTTTTTTTTTCATTAGGCAGCACTTGCACATATTTTACCAATCCATAGGAATTCAGTCTCTGTTACTTGTTGTAATAAAATTTAGGGCCACCCATGAACAGAATAAAATGAAGAATTACTAAATTTTAAATTAAAAATGATAACATACACAATAATTACAAAAATATTGTTATACACAAATTTCTTTGATATTTCCTTGGTCAGTATGTTATTAATGATCATGATGTTCTTATTTTTAATATAGAACAAAAGAGAAAAGGAAAATTTTTCTTCATATTTCAATGAAGATAAATTTCATTAATTATCTTTCAATTTCAAAAATCAATTGTCAAGACTTCTGGCATAGATTAAATAATTAGGGTGAATTTAAAATTAATTTTATTCTTAAAGAATTTTTATTTTATTTGTTCTCTCATCCTGATATGAACTTAACTTTTCACAATGGAATTTTCAAAATCACATATACATTTCTCCTAAGACAAGTTTTTCAGAAATAAGTGAAGGAAAGCTAAGGTAACAGATCTATTGCATGTACAAATAATTTATTATATAAAATGAGATACTTTATGAAGAGCTATAACCTTGTTAGATTCATGTAGTTAGTGAATGAATTGGGACCATTTGATCTGGATATTAAATTTGATATTTTGTTAGCTTTCCTCTTTAATATATTAAATGTCATTCTGATAAAATGATAAATGTGCACATATCTAAAGAAATTTTAGGTAAATGTGCGGAGAAATACAGAAAAATTGCTTGGCACAGGAATATGCATTTTTGTCCTTCCTTTCAAAAATGCTTAATTCAATAGTATTTAATGACACTTGAGAATATTAATAGGCATGCATTTAATTGGTCATTTCCATGTCAGTCTAGAAAAATGTCAAACAATTACTAACTTCAGGATATTAGTTAAGTAGAATGGGGTTTTGTATTAATTCAACTGAGCCACAAGTTGTTTATCCCAAAGAGTATATTGTGTGTGGACTCAAGAGGTAGAGCATGTCAATGGTGGAATGGAAAAAATGAGCAAACAGAGGTAGGTAGGGCAAGTTCAAATCGAATTTAAAAGCCAATATAACAATCTGACTTTTATTATGTTTAAATGAGCAATGTACAATAAATCCTCTGTGAATAGCACCACTTTAAAAGATCTGTTGGAATGTGGTAAGCATTAATGCTAAATATTATTGACAATTTGTATAATATTTATTCTTTAATATTTTATGTCACAATGTATTTTCTCAGTATCCCTCACTGAAGCCTTAAGGATCCTTCTCAAATATTGCTCAACTATAATTAAATGTGTGGTAATTTGTGTAAATTGTCAAAGCAGGTAGAACTAGAGTGGCCAAACATTCTATTTATTAATGAGAAATATATACTTTTAAGCCTATTTTCTTCATATTTGTCACTACATTGTATTATGCATCATAAAATATATATTTGTTTTTCAGTTTAGTGTATGCTTCCTTCACTACATTTTAAAACTATAAAGCCAGTATGTTTTCTTGTTCACAGCTGCATCATTAATGACAAAACCTTGGTGTGAACTCCAGTGCTTTCCGAATATGTGAATGAATGAATCATATTTACTGTTTCATGTCAGCCCATATCCCATTGTTCCTAATTAGGCTGCACAGTGTTCTATTGTATAAGTAACAGTGATGTTTATAGCTCTCTCTCTCTCTCTCTCTCTCTCTCTCTCTCGTCCTTGTCCTAAAGTTTATAATGTGACAGTGCATTATTGTATACCTCTCAGTGTTTATATTTTATTACATTTATGACATACCTATTTTGAGTATATTTACTTAGTGGGTTATAGAGGAAATATTGCTGAATCAAAGTACTGCAGATTTGGTATATACTTCTAAATTATAGCCCTAAGAGTGGATTCTCATTTTTTTATATACATATGACTGCAGAAAACAAAAACTAAACAAACCACAAATACCAAAGGCATAATGTAATGTTTTAATGTTAGACATTTTTTAGATAGATATTTCTGAATCTGTATACAAGGAATATACCTGAAACTTCTACCTGCTTACTCCTCTTGTCACCATCTTCTTCTCTGAAAAATCTCTCCCTTTCATCTCTACTCATTTTGTTTTGTGGCCTGTTGAGATTAACTAGAACTTTCTGTGTGTCTGTTGGTTTGAAGCTATCTGTTCATGTTGGGTTTCATCAGTAGACTCATAACTAAAGACAGTGATTCTGCCCTGTCCCAGTGATTTAAATAGCCAATAGTTTAGAAGGAGAGAAGGGACCAGAGAACCCCTCCCATTTCCTTTACTTATTGTTGCTAGTGCTAGTCATCTCCAGTCCCAGTGCAAGTTAAAAAATTGTTGTCAGTTAGTCATTATAACATTTCTGTGAAATTGAAGAATAGCATTTCATAGTGTTCTACCCTACTTTCTGGCATTTACAAACTTCCTGATCCCTCTTTTCTAGTATTCGCTGAGACTTAGAAGGGATGGTATAAATATCTTGCTTAAGATGGAGCCCACAACAATTATTTATTGTCTTCATCTTGAGCTTTAACAAGTCTCTTATATTTGCTCCAGTAAGAGAGAGTGTTTTCTGATTGGAATCAGCATTTTGTCTATTGTTCTAAGCATAATACACAACAGTATATAGTTTTTAGGTAAGGGAAATATATATAAACTATTTCCTACATCATTTATCATTTCTATGATGAAAATTATTAAAATATTTTCTGACAATTGAAAAAGATTTTCTCTTTTTGGATTTTACCCACAATCAATTTTGCTGACAATAGCATGCCAGATATTCATTGTCCTCCCTAACGACTCTGAACCCAATTGAAGTTTTTTCTATTCCTGACTAACACATTCTTTCCATAGAAATTGATATTTACCATCCTATTCATGAGATGAACTTTTTCAGACTTCACTTAAGAGGAGATCAGTACATGTTTATTTGTGTCTGGCTTAAAGATTTCCTGTCCACTAAGATGTCAGTGATTGACAAGTTTTTTTTTTTTATTCTTATGACTATATAGGAAGCAAATGTGTTTATGTACTGTATTTGCATTACCCATTTTGCAGATGACAGACAATTAGATGGTTTCTGTATGATAGTTATTTTGAGTAGCATGTCAATGAACATGAGGATCTAGATATATCTTTTACTTTCAAATTCCATTTGAACATCCGCTGAGGTTACAATTTAGAATCTCAGCAATGAGTTTGCTCCTGACATTTTGATAATTATGCCAACACTTCCAATGCCAGGTATGAATGGAACACGTCAGAGAAAAATCAAAATATTTAACCGTCTTAGAGAACTGTGTAATTCCACAGGTTATATAGATGATGAAAAGTAGAGATGATAGTTAATAAAAAAAATTTCTTACTGGCAAATGCTATGCATAGAAGTAAATGTCCAACAAAACATAATGGCAATTTTGTAGAGTTTTTTTTTTTTTTGTCTCATACTACTTTATTTTGGCTTTACAAAATCTTACTGGTCTTCTGCTTGTTTGCTATGGTTTTAGATTTTGTGTTTTTATGGCTTTTGTTGTGTTTGTGCTTCTGCTTTTTCTGATTTTTATTCATTTGTTTTAAATTCTGGTTTGTTTTATTTGATTGTTTTCTTAAGAAAGAGACAAAGGAGGCATGGAGTTGGATTGGTGGTGTGCCAGAGAGAATTTGGGAGTAATTGAGGATAAAACCATGATGAGAATATTGCATGAAAAATTATTTTCAATTAAAAATATAAAAGAACTATAAATTAAAAATAAAACCATCATATGGGGAAAATATTTTCTCTTTGCGCCTGGAAGAAGAATTTGTCTTTGAATTTCAAAATGAATATAAGAAAAAAATGCCACCAAATGACTGAAAAAACACACACAGGGTATATTTTAGTAGCAATATTTTTATTGAGAACTTTCAATATTTTCTGTCTTATATTTTAACATAAATGATAATATATCAAAATTATTCTAGATTTTTGTTTTGTTTTGTTTTGTTTTGTTTTTTTGATTCACTACAATGTAGATCTGGCTGTCCTAGAACTCATCATGTAAACTAGGCTGGCCTGAATATCATAAAGATCCCCAGCCACTGCCTTCCAAATGATAGGATTAAAAGTGTATACCACTCTATGGAGCTCCCCAGATTACTCTTTTTGTAGTTACTGTGAAATGGTATGCTTTACAAAAAAAATCTTGGCAGTAATGTCAACACAGCAAAAATGATAACTGATTGATGAGTAAGGAAAATAGATGATAGTCAGGCTGCTTTCTTTCTGTCTACTTGAAGCTCATAGTTGTACATTCAGATTCCATAAACTGAAATTACATAAATATTTATAAAGCAATTCTAAATAAACCACTGAACAGAATTTTTAATTAATTTATCAAAGGCATAATTCTGACTCATAAAATAAGATGAGGAAGCTCCTCATAGATTTGTTTCTGATTTACAGATGTTGGTTAAACTTTTCAATTTTTTGTCAGTATTTCTTGATTGCAAATATGAAGAAGGGAAGAAGGCCACAAGCTTTTTTGGAAAGCTTGTTATTTATAAATGCCAATGCCAAAAGTCTATATCATTGTCAAATTGTAAATGTACTATTCTAAATTTCATCATGACGAGCCCATTTTGATTATTTGGATAAACAGTTTTTCATGTATGACTAAAGGCTGTATTAATACATTTAAGTATATCTTATTTATTCCTCTGTATTATAGCTAGAAAACATAATTAGCTCACACAGTTTTTGTCCTATTTTTAGAATTGTTAAAAACTATATTCAGATTTTAATATCAGTATATTTCTCCCTTCAGTAATTTTAAAAAAATCCTTAATATAGACTTTAATTTCTTCATTTCTTTTATTGGAAAAGAGACTCAAATGAGCCCTATAAGTCTTAGGATTTTTTAACTAAAGAACTAAATCTACAACATAATAAAAGAAGGGTGATTTCTTAATTTTTAACTCTAATTATAGTTTTCAAGCAATACATAATCATTGACATTTGATTCTTATTATATTGCTAATTTGATTAAATGTTGATTCTTTGCTGTTTCTTATTTAAAAATAACTTCAGTTCAGTAAGTATTATTTTTTATTATCTTATTTTGGTGTTAATAATATATCTTTGTACTTTTTTGATCTATTTTGCTTTCTTGACCAGATTCACTCTCTAATAATTTAAGTATATTTTGCTCTAAAATAATAATTTAATCAGTATATAGAATAAACTATGTTAAATAACATATATTAATTATACATATAATAGTTAATGCATATATAGTTATTAATACAGTAACTAAATACAATTTTCTTATGAGTCTTTTGACCTCAACGCTATTATTCCCTCACCCTAAATTATTACTAAACTCTTGACCTACTCTTTCTGTGAGAGCCCCAAAATTTTGCTTTCTTTGTTTTGTTTATTTTTTTTCTCTTCTCCTTTTTATTGCAAAAATGTTTGGTAAAATATTTGATTTAAATTCAGGAAGTATCTAAGAAATCTTGAGAAAAGAACAGCCTTTCATACCTTGTATTAAATGAATAGAAGTATTTTAAAGTTCTTATTCACTGAATGTGTATTTAGGAAGATGACATGTGAATATTGGGAAGAGAAATTTGCTGTGATAGTGAAAAAAGGAAGATCGTCTTGCAGTTGGTATTTTAAGATGAAATAGTGGGGTCTATATAAAATCTAGATACATTTCCGAAATAGCAAAGCAATTCTTTTGTTTTTTTGTTTTTTTTTTAATTTTTATTTTTATTTTCTATATTCTATGTTTACATTCCAAAGCCTTTCCCCTTTCCCAGTTCCCCCCCCCACCATACATCCCACAATTCCTCTCCCCCCCAACTATTCCCCAATCATTCCACCTCCCCCCACAGTTTCTGTGTTCTGGGTCTACAAAACTGGATTCAATCTTTACAGGCCCAGGGTCCTCTTGCTAATTGTGCCTTGAGTATTTAGGGCTTCTGGGCTCATTAATATCCACTTATCAGTGATTGCATTTCACGTGTATTCTTTTGTGATTGGGTTCGCTCACTCAGGATTATATTTTCCAGATCTAACCATTTACCTACAAATTGCATGAATTCATTATTTTTTAATTGCTGAGTAGTATTCCATTGTATAAATATACCACATTTTCTGTATCCATTCTGCCTTTGAGGGATATTTGGGCTCCTTCCAATTTTTGGCTATTATAAACAAGGCTGCTATAAACATAGTGGAGCATGTGTCTTTATTGTATGTAGGGGAATCCTCTGGGTATATGCCCAGGAGTGGTATGCCAGGGTCCTCTGGAAGTGGCATGCCCAATTTTCTGAGGAACCACCAAACTGATTTCCAGAGCAGTTTTACCATTTTGCAATCCCACCAACAGTGGAGGAATGTTTCTCTTTCTCCACATCCTCGCCAGCAATTGTTGTCTCTTGAGGTTTTTTTTTATTTTTATTTTCTATATTCTATGTTTACATTCCAAAAGCTTTCCCTTTTCCCAGTTCCCCCCCGCTATGTCCCATAATTCCTCTCCCCCCAAACTATTCCCCAATCATTCCACTTCCCCCCACGGTTTCTCTACAAAACTGGATCCAATCTTTACAGGCCCAGGGTCCTCTCTTTTCTTCTTGGGAATCATTTGACTTGCTAATTGTGCCTTGAGTATTTAGGGCTTCTGGGCTCATTAATATCCACTTATCAGTGATTGCATTTCATGTGTATTCTTTTGTGATTGGGTTCGCTCACTCAGGATGATATTTTCCAGGTCTAACCATTTACCTACAAATTGCATGAATTCATTATTTTTAATTGCTGAGTAGTATTCCATTGTATAAATATACCACATTTTCTGTATCCATTCCGCCTTTGAGGGATATTTGGGCTCCTTCCAATTTCTGGCTATTATAAACAAGGCTGCTATCAACATCATTAGTCATTAGGGAAATGCAAATCAAAACAACCCTGAGATTTCACCTCACACCAGTCAGAATGGCTAAGATTAAAAACTCAAGAGACAACAAGTGCTGGCAAGGATGTGGAGAAAGAGGACCACTCCTCCACTGTTGGTGGGATTGCAAAATGGTAAAACTGCTCTGGAAATCAGTGTGACAGTTCCTCAGAAAATTGGGCATGTCCCTTCCAGAGGACCCTGGCATACCACTCCTGGGCATATACCCAGAGGATTCCCCTGCATACAATAAAGACACATGCTCCCTTATGTTTATAGCAGTCTCTTGAGTTTTTAATCTTAGCCATTCTGACTGGTGTGAGGTGGAATCTCAGGGTTGTTTTGATTTGCATTTCCCTGATGACTAATGATGTTGAACATCTCTCTTAAGGTGTTTCTCAGCCATCCGAATTTCTTCTGGTGAAAATTCTTTGTTTAGCTCTGTACCGCATTTTTTGATAGGGTTATTTGGTTCTCTGCGGTCTAACTTCTTGAGTTCTTTGTATATATTGGATATTAGCCCTCTGTCGATGTGGGGTTGGTGAAGATCTTTTCCCACTTTGTTGGTTGTCATTTTGACCTTCTGACAGTGTCCTTTGCCTTACAGAAACTTTGTAATTTTATGAGGTCCCATTTTTCAATTCTTGATCTTAGTGCATAAGCTATTGGTATTCTGTTCAGGAACTTTCCCCCCGTGCTCATGTCCTCCAGGGTCTTCCCAAGTTTCTTTTCTATTAGTTTCAGTGTGTCTGGTTTTATGTGGAGGTCCTTGAACCACTTGGAGTTGATCTTAGTGCAAGGAGATAAGAGTGGGCCAATTCACATTCTTCTGCATGTTGACCTCCAGTTGAACCAGCACCATTTGTTGAAAAGGCTATCTTTTTTCCACTGGATGGTTGTGGCTCCTTTATCAACGATC